>KK499807.1:628540-640135 GCA_000688715.1 Glossina pallidipes
AATGTTAATTATTATGGATGCATGTGAATTACGTAAAAAAAAAAAAAAAAAAAAAAAAAAAAAAAAAAACAAGAAAAAAGAAAACACACAGTAATTTTCATTTCACTCCATCTATTTTTATGCGATTTATATACATTCGCTCGGTATGTCAGTCACCTGCCACAAAAACACATACACTAACACATTTCATTGCACACATAATATTAAGTCAGTAAAATACTTTCTTTTTTTTTTTAAATTTCTTGGTTTTTTTTTAAATGTTTTCTTCTTTTTTTGCTCAAACCATAGATACAAAACAAAAACCGAATGCATCAAATGATTGTATATATATATATATATATATATAATTAAAATTAAAATCATAAAAATAAATTCGCTGAAAATTGTACATCTCTCTACCTCTCAGTCCGTCTGTCCATCCGTCTACCTGTCTCCGTACAGTGAAATTGAAAAGTTCACATTCATACGTTCATCCATTCATTACAGTTCATTGCATTGCATTGCATTGCATTGCATTGCATTTCAAATCAATTAAAGCTTTTTTTTTTTTTTGCTCGCTTCACACTCATACATATTCATGTTATTTAAGATACAGGTATAGTGTGTAAAACCTATGTGCGAGTTTTTTAAAGGCTTTCCACAAATAAAGAAAAACTGCATTCCAAACACATTAGATTTTAATGAAAATTCATATTTTAGAGATAAACCTCTTAAAGACAATTTTCAATGAAATTATTGCGAAACATGCGCGCGTTTGTAAAAGAAATCAACGCACTTGCATGCATTGCAAGCAAAAAATCCTTTACAAAAACTTTAATTAAAATTTCACTATTTAATTAAATGTAAGAAATATAATTAATTTAAAGAATTTTACGCGGAATCATTCCTACAAAGCATTAAATTCGCAGAATATTTCTCAATAAAGTTCAAGCAAACCGTTCGCAAGAGAAGAAGTTATTAGAATCTTTTTCATGACGTAAAGCATTTGATTGTCGCAACTACTTTAACTTAAAATTATTTTATGCTATTGCCCTCGCGCCTACTGAAGCCACTCTCATTTGCCTTTTTGAGGTTATGTCATCAAATCTACAGCAATTTGTTTTAATATTGAAACTTAAGTATAAAAGTCTTAAGACATTTACTGCTACAAGAATGTTTGTTGAAATCGTTGAAATTTATTATCAAAATTCTATAACGCAAGTCCGCTAAGGAGTTCGGTTGAATGCAAAATCAAGTATTCACTACGAAGGCAGTTAAGAAATATTATACTTCTTATAGAGAAAGTTATTTAGATCTGCCACCAAGTCACTCATTTAATTCAAAGATGCCTAGAAGGGATCTACTGTTCTTCGCTGCTTTTGTGGTTATATTGCGACATTCGCTTCAATTTCTTTTAATATGCTCTACGCTAAGGGAATAGTTGGAAATATGCCAAGTTTTTTATCAAAATGTAGCACACCAATTGCGAGTCCTTGCAATCGTTCCGATAACCGAACCGTCTAATATTTCATAAAGAGAAACCTAATGAGTGTTTCTTCTTCCCACTTTTTCTATTGCAGTGATATGTGAGCAGAGTTTTGCAATTATGGTATACGCGTGAGTAGAGACGACAACTTCAGCCTAACGAATACACATCGCTTCTTTGTTCGTTTTGGCGGTTAAATCGTTGAACGGCGTACATGCTTGAACAAAACTGAAGCCGAACAACTGACATGCGCGGTGTAATTTCCTTACACGTATTCATAGTATTCTTTCAAGATGCAGAAGGCCGCCATCATTTGACCCATTTAGCAGCCGAAAATGTTACATAAAATGGAGTTATATGAAAAGTTGACTTTTTACGCTTTAGCACTTCAGGAAGTTCACGGCACAAGCGTTAAACGGCTGTGAGTAGATGACAAATAGCAACCGCTGCCCCATTCAATGTTTGCCGGCTATGTACGGAAAAAACGTGAGTTTCGAATTTCTAAGATATGTAGGCCAGAAGGTCAATTTGGGAGAGGATGTGCTGAAGGAAAAACGATTCAAAATGATTTGAAAGTTTTTCACACTCCCTAAGACTGTATGTCATAAGACCATTGAAAGAAAAATATTATGATTATATCTTGAAAATGCTTTCTCAAAATCATACGCCTGTGTCCGGTCACTTTCAACAAACTAACCGTAAAGAAAATGTTTCCAAAAAAGGTTTTTTGCTCACACCAAACTTTCTTAACTCCTCTTGGAAGCCTATTGCACTGCGACCTTTAGTATTGCCTACAAGCTACGAATACCTACAAAACACGTCGCTGTACGGAATTTTATCAAAATATCTCGAAAATTGTGACTTGTAGGTTGAAGCCAACGTACATGGACGGACATCCGACAGATAGACAGACAAGAATCATTCTTTGAAGTGATCAGTAAACACATAGATGGATCTATCTCAAGTCTTTCTCGGTGTTACAAACCACTGCGCAAACTTAGTATACCTTTTAACAGAAATGATGTAGGCGTACAAATTATATAACTTTTAGAAATGCGCGACAAAAATCGCTCGATCATCGTATTTCGATATTCTAAATTGGTGCGAAAACTTTAGATCAGATGGAGCAAATTTTTGAGCACCTTGCCATACACCCGTTCCTAAGGAAACGAAATCTTCGTATGGTAAAAAGACTTAAATTCCAATATGTCCTGATGAAAAGTCGCTCATAGTAATAATAAGATATAAAAATCAAGCTTAACTACTTAGGATTCGAAATGTATATCATATTACCGGACTGAAAATAAAACAAATTGTACGTTATATTTTCGAATGTATCATTTACATAAAATACAATCGAGAAGTCCCGGCTTAAATTCCTTTACTACTACATCGACCGATTCTTTAAGCATTCTAATAATAGATTTTCAATTAAAGGCACTTCTTATCAGTATTCCTTTAAACACGACATAACGTATTGTGCTGTCCTCTTAAAAATCCGATTTATAAAGGAACAAGTAAAATGTAACAAGATGTTGATAAAGATGTCTAAAAATGCCGCGAAATAGACGAGTCCAAACCCTCTCTCTTATAGAGCTGCGTCAACACATCGACCAATAAGCTCGTATGATGTAAGATGATTATATTGGACGAATTCATGCGATGTTTAGTTAGTACCAAGCTTCAAACGAAATGGGTCTAAATTTGGTGATATTCCGATCATTAGTTCGCAATTTACAGTTGCAGTGACGCTACAAGTGCAAAAGCAACAACACTAAAACAACTTATAACTTGCTTGTAAGCTAATAGTCGAAATACTTGTATATAAAAGCAATGTTACGAAAATGCCATAATTGGAGTTTTCACGAAAATTGGTCGTATTTCTAAGGAACAAAATTCTAAAGGAAGTGGATAATCAAGGACACATTTATAGCGCGGTATCTGCGTCATGCACCTGGCGATTGGCGAAAATATTGCCAACAATTGGCAGAAATTTAGCGGAACAAAGAATTAACGGATTAATGGATTAAAAATGTCGCGATGAATTTAGGCAATGGCAAGTTGCGTGTAAACGAGTGTATAAGCGGAATAGTTGCGGAAGGCAAAGTCAGTCGAAAGTGAGTCGAGAAAGTCAAGTTAAGAGAGTTGAATTGCAATATTCGAACGGACGAGACGGAAGAATGAGAATTAAGTTCCCATAGATAATTTTTAAATAGATCTCCGAAGAATTGTAAAGAAAACCTGTACCATTCTAAAAATTATAAATCAATGGCAGGACCACAATCAGAACAAGTAAGAAATTTATATTCGGTCGTGGTTGAATCATTTATACCCATCGCCGTGATCGTAAAAAGAAGGAAGAAAACTACATTTTCATTAACTAGAATATTAAATGGGCGTGACTGGTTTTTTCTATTTTTAGAATAAAAACGGAGTGGTATGTGTATTGTTTTTTATGTGTAAAAAGCAAGAAACGCAGAAAGCAAAGGCAGTTTTTGATGCATATACATGTTATAGGCGTGTCCTTTGACAGATTTGGGTCGTTTTTAAATTCATTTGCCAAATTTTTAGGTGCTATAGTCATTCTCACGAACGGAAAATGTTTACCATTGATACTAAACAAATGGGCGGACGGACAAATGAACAGAGGGACATGTTTAGATACATTCCGAATTTAAAACCGCCCTAAAATTGATATACTTTATGGGCTTTTTAAGGCTGGTTTCTGCGCGTTATGAATGTATTGAAAGAAAAATTGATTTTTGATACACAATAATATTTTGTAGGCATGGTCTATTTTTTCCATTTTTCTACAGATGCTAGAACATCGCCAATAGAATGCGCGTTAAGATTTTCGCTCACTCACTTGAGCAATGAACAACAAACCAATTTTTCATTCCTTTTAAAAAACATAGGTGTTCTTAGTTTACGTGGTGCTATGAGTGTGTCCTTCGACCGCCTTGATCCATTTTGAATACCAACCTGCGTGCAAGAAGTTCCAATGTTTCTGCCAAATTTCAAGTGGAAAGCTTCATTTTTGCGACCAGGAGAATGTTTACAGGGGACATTAGAGAGACGGACAGACAGCCAGACAGATAGACAAACAGGCGAACGTGATTAAATCGATTTAGAATTTGATGCTAATCAAGAACATATATACGTTGTGAGGTCTCTGATGCATTTTTCTGGGCGTTGCACACGCTTTGACAAAGTGAATATGCCCCTCATACTTCGGTGATGGACACAAAAAAGAAGTCGAGTAAAAACGTGAAAATTCACAAACGACGGGTTCCGTTACACTACTTGTGATTCGTCAATAACAGAGGTGATATCGATATGTCAGCTTACAAACTTATTATTATGTATGTGTTACTTGTTATTTACGGTTCCAAGGCTTATTGATTTAGAGAACATTATGAAGTACACAAGCCGTTCCTATGTTTTTAAAAAGCATTCAATCGCTCAACAATTTCGCGTTCACCTGCGTAAATTTGGTGTAACGAAGCTTGCATTTCAATGATAAATTCAATTAGTTGACGTTGAATAAAAAGTGAATATGTTAAAGGGAACTAAATAGGATGAAAAAAAGAAAAAATGGAGCACTCCTATGCAGAGTAATCAACTATTCCTATTTTACTTAGAAATTGCAACAAAAATGATAAAAACCATCTCTTTAAATTCGTACCAATATTTGTGCTTGCGATTCTCTAAAATTAATAACCTTTAGGTATTGGCACTCTCTCCACTCTTGCATAAAAAATTTGCAATTTGAAAATCCTATTGAAGTGCGCAAATATAGCCTCTCTTTTAAACAATGGGAACAGAAAAGCGTTATCCCTATGCAACGGCTAATAATCGATAGATAAATCAATCGTATCTCAATTTGAAGGAAACATTTTAGTAAAAACAAGTAAATATTTTATAGTCGACCGTTAAACACCATGCACGACTTCGTCTAATACAGTTATTAACTGTCTTTAGCAATAATCCACCAAAAATTACATATTGCTTTCATTCAAAGGCGTACTTTTCATGAAAGCCGGCATATTGAAGGATGCCCAAAACATCATATGATCCATCATGTGATCCAGATTTACAGACTCAGATCAGCAAACTCAGTTTACTTTCCAAAAAATGTTTTCATTTTTCACTTGTCGTCATAGAAATTTAAGAAAATATACTTTTTCTCCATGAAAGAGCTTGCTTTTCATGATAGCCCCTTATATATTTGAGAATCTAAAAAATAGACCTATGTGATCCAAAGTCCCTACGGTCAATTTCTTTTGATTACCTTGCTACCACGAACCAGGGTTAAAATTCAACCATTTTCTGAAGGGCTTACTACTCATGAGATATGCTATACGAAGTGGGGTCTAAGAAATAAAGTCAGGCGATTCAAATTCGGTCCATTTAGTTTTTATGTCAATTTTCTGAATGAACAAATTTGCGCCATAAAACATTAATCATTAGGGCTTCTTGGAATGTAAGAGTTTACATTCCGTCAGAATCCCTATATACGGTGGTATCCAAAAAATAGACCTACATGATCCAAATTCGACAAGATTGATTTCTTGGTCAATTTACTCTCGAAACGGCACAAATTAGACCTTTTTACCATAGGCAAATACCGTTTTCTTAAAAACGGTTATCACGGATGGGGTTCAAAAAATTGCCTTAACCGATCCACAATTTTCATATTAACTTAAAAAGCCGAAATACTATTACTGAGCGACTTTTTTGGAAAAATTTCATATCATACAACGATAGGGAGTTCGTCCTTTGATCCAAACACGTCACTTGACGACCTATAGGTTGAGCATCAAATTGCGAGGACAAACATTAGACGGACAGACAGCCTTAGTTCGATTCAGATAATAGTAGTAAAAGTTGAAGTCACCTTAACTCCTTCCAAGCCAAGGGTTGCAGGGTATAACTATAGTTTAACTGCTCCGTCGTCACTACAAGTTTTGCATTCAACACACCAATCGAATTAATACCTTTGTGAATTTGCCTCCACTACTCGTAGACAATTGTTCAAAGATAATTCGTAACCTCATAGATAATCCACTTAAAATAAAGCGTTTTAATGGATTAAATGTTGAATTATTTGCCGAATTCTTTTTTTTTTTTTTGTTTGTTTGCATTTGAAAAAACTTTATCATTATGACGAACATAAATAGAAAACCCATTATTCAATAATTAAAAACTAAGCATTTAATAGGATTTCAATAAAAAAAAAAACTCCTACAAGTACAATATAAGATCATTTACGCACGACATCTGTATTGATAGGGAGTCGTTTATGTTCCCGCATAAGTTGCGTTGCGTTCTTAATAAAGGCAAAATTGTTTCGATTTATTGCACACATATGTACGTATGTGCATATACGGTAAGTAGCTCAAAATCCATTTTTTTAAATGCTTTAAAAAAAATGCATTGTAAGCATTTATGTCGTTGTTGCTTGTTGGTTGGGGAGCTTACGTAACTTTCAATCGCCTTTTAGCGCACTTAAATACTGGTTACCAACTGATTTAGCTTTAAATCCTTAAGGTGACATAAACACAACAAGCATACAGTAAAACTCGTTTAATTCTGAAGAAATTTTTTTTTTTTTTATTATTTTTTATTTACTTTTTTTTTTTTTTTTCTCTCTCAATGGAAAATTTTAAATTTTGTGTAAAAATCGCAACGTTTTTCCAAGTGCATAAAATAATATTTAAAAAAAAAATTGAAATACAATTTTTTAAATATTTCACACATACACGACTCCTTCTTCTACTCAAGTAAATGCAAAATAAATAAATCAACACTTGATTTGAACGGTGAGGCTTTTAAACTAAAGTATACGCTTCCTTTTTGAATATCCGAAGAAACGAACCAAACTGTTTGAAAACACGTCTGTAACTAAAGTAAAAGTTGTTGGATTGTCTTAACTCTCTGGCCGTTATATGAGAAGCAGGCAGCTCGATATGTTTTTTCTTTTCTTAAATCTTTATTGTCAAGAAACAAAAGCTACATGAGGCAGTGTGTTTTTAAGACGCCCGCAATTCAAAAGCTTAAAAAACAAAAATAAAAAAAAAAACAAAAAAAAAGAGCACTTTACTCTGAGTCGAAAGAAAAACGAATGAAACGATCGCTGATCTGTTGCCCATGCGCCCGTAAAAGCCTAAGCAGGCGAAAATGAAAAGAAAGATTTTTACAGATACGTCTGGTTGACAAATTGATGATGAGACGCATGATGAATTATATGGATTTTTTAAACCATCAGTTATGGCAGCAAATAGCCTCGGCATTGCAGTCAAATCTAATTGAAGTTAACGCTAATACATTTAATGATATTCAATCTCCATACCCATATTAAAATTGTTTATCTTTTTCATTCAGGTATTGAAAATTGGAAATTTTTCATTTCAATGTTAAGCACATAAAAATTCCCCCAAAAATGTTAAAAATATTTCTTTACATTTTATTAATATTTTATTAATTTTCCTTTTAGAGTTTCTTTCGTAACTATTTTGCTTTCAATTACCCATTGTTTTCCAAGCTCTTGCTACCTTTTTTCAAACAAAACAAACCAACGGATATTGCGTCAAAGAAGCCGTTAAAGAAAAGCTTCTCATTACAATTATCATCTTAAGCGAAACCAACAGCACAACAAATCCACAACTAATTGATTAAGATTTTTATTATGATTTCGATCCATTGTTTCTTTGTTTACAAAAAACAATAGGGCTATAAAAAAAAAAAAAGAAAGAAAAAAACCAACAAAAAAAAAACATCACTCACAATGGTAGCAAAACAAATAAATTTGTTGTTTGTTGCTTACAATTGCCGTAACAACAATTAACACATTTTCCATCATCATAATACTGATGAAGACGTTGATAGTGACTTAAAAAATATACAACACACACGCAGATAATTGATGATGCAGCAGCGCTAATGATCATCATGCTGATGATTTCACATTTAGTGAGACAGGTATACACGCCTCGAAGGCGAAACTTATAAATACTGATAACCCCTAGAAAATATTTATGAAAATTACAAAACATTGTTAATGTTATTTTAAATACCTTATAAGACTTTCATATAGATTTTATGATATTATAAATCATTGACAATTGATTCTTGATTCTGGTCATTTCACACCCCTACTCGCAAAACTTTTCTCTCAATTGAAGATTTCCAATAACAGAGAACGGGCGAATGGACAGACATAAATTATTTAGAATCAAAATTACATACTAATTATAATTCTATACAATCTACTCAACTTCCAACACGTACTTCAAATGAGATTCCAAACTGATACACTCATTTTCTGAGGGGGTCTGAAGTAGCACTGCTTATATCACTTTTCCTCTGCTGTATTCTTCTTTGTAATCCATTTAGGACGAGAAATATTGGGGTGGTCATAAGTTGCAGACAGTGAAGGATAAAACCCTTCAATTCTCCCCCTTCTACGTGGAAAAATAATAAATGTTTCTCGCATAAGGTTTATTTAACTCTTTTATAGCTTACATTACCACTTGTCCTGTAAGCAATATGTAACACATAAAAAGGCCTGCTATAGACTTATCCTCAATTATATGGCTTTAAACTTGTCTATCCCTCTGTCTATCTGTCCATTTGATTTTTGTTTAAGAAATTTTGAACCAAGGACAAAACATATTGAAAATGGACTCGAGTTGAGTGCTGCTGTGACCATTCTCCATAAAACGCCCTCTTTTTGAAAAGAGGGCGTTGATGGAAAGAATTTGAAATTTTCAAAATTTCACGACAGAAATCCTTCAGTATTAGTACTGCGGCGTAGTAAATTGATATGAAATATTCGGATTCGATCGACTGATTTTTTCAAAATTTTTCCTTTAATAACTTGTGAAAATCAAGTCAAAGGAATCTAATTTTCACTATTACAAATGGCAGTTCGTCTATAATAGTAATTTGATATAAAAATTAACTGTATTTAATTCGAAACGAAAAGGTTAATTTTTTTGGACTCCACCTCATGTACAAGTTCTCATGCAAATTAAGCCTTTATATGACGGAAGAAAGCTAATTTTTCACATTTCATGGTGAAAATTAGCCCATGATGGTATTGTGACATAAAAGCTACCTATAACTTGGACCTTGGTCTGCTTTTTTAGCTTACATCGTATAAGGATTCTCAATAAAACGTAAAGCTTTTGTACCAAAACAAGACATAATTACTAATATTTTATGACAAAAATGAATAAAGAATTGTATTAGGCGAGGTGCTGTAATAGAATTTCATGGTCGGCCTTACCCGACAATAAGGGTTTTTATCGTTTTTAATATAACAACACTTGAAGATAAATTAATCAAGATTACATCTTCTGTTACTATCTATAGACTTCTTCTATTTGTTGTGTCGTCCAATGCCATTTCGTTTGAATTATCAAATCTTAATTCAAGGAATTTGAGGACCTTATACAGGTATTTGCATGGTTCAAGGCATTAATTTGACTTTGTAGGTTACGTCGTCTCAGTTAATTGGTTTCATTTACCTAAAGGATCTAGTCTATAGAAAAATTCTTATCCATTGCTTTCCGCTCCTCGAGTATTTCTCAAAAAAGCACAAAATCATGTACCCCACGAAAACTTTTTTTTTTTATTTTTTTAATGAAAAGATTCCTTTAAAACATGATTGGACGGGACCTTTTGCCCTCTTTTATATCAGTGAGGCGATGTCATTTGACATCTGTATCACTCTGAGTGGTAGTAATCATATTTTTTTTTTTTTTTTTTTTTGATATTCGCGAGTTTCGCCTGTCTTAACTTTAGTCGATTTAAATCAATTCTTCCCCGAGCATTTTTTTTAGATGTTTTCTTGAAAGTGCTCTGAACAGACTTCAACAGAGATTCAAAGTCTTCAAATCATTACCAATGAAAATGTGACTTGTCCTCGTTCAGAAAATAATGCCAAATGATCAATTTCCGGACCATGGGTTTACATGTCACACTTTTCTTATGATGCTTTAAGCAAAACCGGTTTTTATCTTTAGACAAAGTGTCTCAAAATTTCTCCTTAGCCAAGTAAAATTGACATTCACCAATCCCTATTCATAATCGCTCTCAATAATAGAGCACACTTCTGACAAAAACGAGTGCACAACAGTCTAGCTGTTACCTTTGTAAAATAAAATTTGCATAATATGTATAAGCAAAAAAACAATTTCCTTTAACGAGGCTAATATTTGAAACAATTAGACTCGTAAGACAAAATGACTAAAGAAAATATTATACTTTTTCGAAGCAAAGAGAAGTGGTTTTTTTTTTGAAAGGTGCGAAAGCAAATCCGCGAAAAAGTTATGAGACAACTTTGTACCTTAATATTCACTTTCAGTAATTCGCGATTCTCTCAACGTTTGTCTCTTCTCTCATGTCTTCGGTCTTCCCATCTTTCCTCCCTTTTCGTTTTTGTCATTTGTAGCTTTAAATCTGAAATTTTCTAGTCCGATCTATTATATTATTTACTCTTTCCCATTATATAAGGTGTGACTTAACTCGAAACATAATCACGAATCTAAATAATGTAATATTTATATATATATGTATGATAGCGATATATTAAATATGTCGTTTGATATGTTTTTCTATAACTAAGCATAAGTGATTAATGGATTATTATGGGAATTTTCATAAATCTTTAATGTGTATAAAATCACCTATAATCCATATATAACGCTGTATACGAATATACACAGTTAAGTCAACAAGCATCTATTGTGGATATCAACTGCTAAATACTGTGGGTTGGATGACATATGTGTTTATCAACTGTTTACATCACCTTACTAAAACCTATCATTTTGGTAATAAAAAATGTTTTATTGTAAAAGGCGCTTATAAGAGGCAAAACAGTCGTTCCAACTGTATACAATAATCATTTTCTCACAATTGTCTTTTTTGCGCGTCAGTAAAAAACAATTAATGTCTCATGTAAAATTAAAAAAAAAAATTTTTTTTTCATTTTATATCATAAATTGATTTCCCAAGAAAATAACACCAAAGACCTTGAGACTTATAAAATTTAATATTAAATCGTCTCTCTCTCTCTCTCTCTCTCTCTCTCTCTCTCTCTCTCTCTCTCTCTCTCTCTCTCT
>KK499807.1:640473-676725 GCA_000688715.1 Glossina pallidipes
CTCTCTCTCTCTCTCTCTCACTCTCACTCTCTCTCACTGAAATCCATATGCACTTGTGAATAAACAACAACAAGCAGTGCCTCAAGTAGTATGTTTTATAATAAACAACTAACCTTACAAGCTACTTCTACTGCGTATTGCGATGCGTATCATTGAGAATATGCTCATTGTTATTTCAAATGGTATCTCATGGTCTTTAAAACCGACTATAAAACCGATTTGAAAACAGGATAAAATCACTCACCAATATTTCTTTTTTCCTCCTTTTTGCAAACGAATAACTAGCTTTTAGTTAACAAGCAAGAAATTTAATCGAGCAACTACTTTTACTAAAGTCAATCACGTAAGGTCCCCTTAGAAGTCCCGGTTAATGGGCACAAGTTCTTAATGCAAATAAGTTTTTTCCCGAAAATCTGTTAGTGATTTTGTGAACAAATTGCTAATTACTTCCAAACTTGGTGCGTACAATTAAGTCAAGATTGTGTCAGCCAAGTTTCGAGTTTTTACTATTTTAAGAATTTCAACAACATCCAGACGGACAATCGGAAATAGCCAAACATATTAATGATTCAATATTTATGATAATCTATAAATAGATTTTAAGGGTTATCTGAGGCGTATTTTTGAATACTAGATGGGTAACGACAAAACCTGTATAACATACCGCCATCCTTCACAGTGATGGGTAACAAAATCAGCGTTTGTCATGTTACCTCTACAAATTCTTTTGCTTATTGCATTTTATAACTTACGCTCCTAATCTTCGTGTTCTCGTTTAATTGCTTTTCTGTAACACCATCAACTAGACATTTCCGCTCTCTTCTACTCGCTTTGAAATGATCATAATTAATAATCTTTTCATAAACCAGTTTTCATCCATGCATACGAAGAGAGTACCAAATCTGTTTTGCTTTCTTTACCAGTTTCGTTTAATGGATAGTTTCTTCGTAATTTTACAAATTTATTTATTAACTACATACAGACGTAATATATGGTAAGCAGCAGTTAATCGTCAACTAAATGTAAAATTTGAAGAAAAGAAAAAAAAAGACAAAGTGTTGGTTACACAAAAAAAGAAGTTGATTAATGTTTTCAAATGTTGACATTCATTCATTCAGTTGCGTTTATATGGAATTTGTTTTTCGTTTAATTAAAATTCGCGACGATGGTATTTATCGGGATCGAAATATGAGGTGACCACAACACGATCACTAAATTTACGGCCCGTTAAAGCTTGCTGAGCCTTCTGGCAATCCATTACGGAATTGAATTCAACAAAGACTTTACCGCAACCTGGCACGTCAACTCCCTCGATAGGACGGGGTATTTCCACGCTACGTACAACTCCATACTTGTTGCATTCCTCTTTAATATCTTCCAGTATATCTTCGTATTCCTCCTCATCGCGCAATTCATCGGGTGTAACCATATTAAGGAGACATAAGACTTCAGTAGGAGGACCGGATATACCAACCATAGATAGACCAGGTACTTGTATCATAACTGGTGCAGCGGTAGTATGATTATTTTGAGCATTCTTAGCTCCTACACTGGCACGTTGAACGATAAGCTTCTTGTCACCTAACTGCATGCCATTCAGACCAGCAATGGCCTGCGATACCGATAAAAGAAAAACTTATCACTAAAAGCTTATTCAGACTGTTTGCCATAATTAAATCGTTTTACCTGGTCGGTTATACTGTGATCTATATATTCACAGAATGCATATCCTTTACTTAAACCGGTGGCAGCGTCCTTAACCAAATTGAAAGCTCTCAACTGGCCAAAAGACAATAAAAGTTCTTTAACCTATTAAGCAGAAATAAACAACATATACACCTATGTAGAAATTCCATATAAGCGTTTCTTTAAAATGCTTTCGATTCTTAATTTAGAAAAAAAAAAAAAAAGTATATAATAAAAACAATAAGTTGTTTAGAGATATCTGTCTTCAACTGTTACTGAGAAGTGAGCTGAAGAGACCATCAACCGATCACTAAATTGGAAAACCTAGAAAAAATCAAACGCGCAGTAGACCATAATTTTTGATATCATTGTGATCTAAGAGGAGAGTGAATCAAGCAATTTCATGTATGCACCTTGGAATCTAAGCTAAGAAGAATATTCAAAAAATATGTAAATGATTTGTGTGCAAAATCATGTAGAAACTTGCCTTCAATTTGTAGTGAAAATTTTTCGGGTGTGTGTGTTTTTTTATAAAGAGCTGAAACTGCTTGTCTTGGCAGTTAGGTAGTGCAGGGGACTCAAGAGATTTTTTTTAGCACAACAGAACTTGAATTACAGCACAACACCACCACCACCTAAGCTACAAGAACACAACATATACAACAATTATTAACATCATATTTTTAACTCAACAACAAGTAATGTTCACACTTAAGATTTTTTTTAAATGTTGCTTTGTTTTCTCCTGCTGAAAATATAGTATTTTTCCTTTTTTTTTTTTGTTTTTTTTTTTGTTTGTTTTTGTTAAAACCTTGAAAAAGAAAACCTATAAACTTTTATCTGCATCTTCAAGTTAAGCTGAGTTTGCAGTACGCAGTTAGTTACCTGATCCTCATTGAGATAATTGGGTAGACCTCCAATAAATATTTTATGTGGCGAATCGGGTACCACAGCCGAAATAACGCCATTTGCTATTAAATAAATTTTAAATCCATTAAGTTTCCAATTCATTTACGATAAAGAGGCAAGAAAAAGCCGATAGGATATGTTTTGCTTACCGACTGGTTGCGCCACCGGGGTTGACTCAACCACACCGGGCATTGGTTGATAATCATGAGGTCGTCGTATTTTTAAGCTTTGACCCTTAAAACTAATGCCATCGAAAGCCATTGCTTGGGTGGTTTCATCGGTGGAGCGAAACTCCAAAAACGCGAAATTCTTATCCAAATTAATTTGACAAGCCAATACCGGATTACCCGCCGCTTGAGCCAACCCAGTTAAATGCATTTGTTGATTAAAGAATTCCATCATTTCGTCTTCAGTTACCCCAAACGGTATGTTTCCGACATAGAGGCGCCGTGCTTGACGCGTTATAGTCGAACCAACCACCGGTACAGCGGCTTGTGGTATTTCCGGCAAAGCATTAGCTGGTATCTGCCCAGCCGCTTGCATTGCTTTGTATTGCAATGGTGTAATGTGCTCAAAACCAGGCGGCGGCACATCCCAATACAAAGATGGTTTACGACGGCGACTGCGTCTATTGCGATCTCGCTCACGATCATCTCGTCGACGATCGCGATCGCGAGAACGAGAACGCCGTCTGTCCCTGGAACGTGAGCGAGTTCTGTGCCGGCGTCTGTCACGGTCTAAAATCAAGAACACCACATTTAATTGCTGCCACTAACAATTTACATCCGCAAACGTGAACGCTAATAACAATGATCCAATTTACTTACCGTCTGCACCCATTTTTTTAATCTATTTTATTTATATTCACAAGCACTAATAAGTCTTTGCACTAACGCAGAATTCTTTTTCAATATTTGTAATAAAATGTGATAACTTTTATAGATTTATGCGTGCTTTGCTGTGTAAATATATTAAGTAGGCATCAAAGATTTTTGTTGCTGCGTTTTAAAAGAATAAATGATATGGAAACACATTACAGGGTGAAACAGATAATATTTATTTTTATTGCAATGTCAAAACAACCGTTTGTTTTATAAAGCAACCTCTTGCTAGGGAAAAATTTTACTTCGGCACAGAAGAACTATAAGCATCGTTTATTGAACGGAAGATGATGCCTAAATTACTACGCAAATGAAAAAGGTAATGGAACAATTATTGGCTTGTAAGTAATTATGATTTATATGATAAATGTGAATGTTTTTTCAAAATTTCTTCATGTAATGAAAACCTCAGACACGTTATAATTTTTAAAAATAATTAACACCAATAAGTGCCTTTACAATTGCATGGTATACAAAGAATACAAATATACATTTCTCTAGTTTGCCACTATAACGTAACTAAGCGTAACGTCACATAACGTAGCGTAAACATATTCTCCTCCTTCTTATGCTAAAAAACTTTATTTGGTTGCATTTAATCAACAAACAAAATTCATTATTTAACCGCGATGCAAAAAAGAACTTTCCATTGGACTTGAAGCAACTCCATTTTACCCGTATTTCATTTTTAAATATGTTCATCTGCAATAACTTCTAATGTAAAGTATGCAGTATATAAAGCAGATACATAACAGAAAGTTAAACGGGCTAATTATCAATTAAAAGGACGCTTTTGGGAATATTACCAGAATCGTTTTTTTTTTCGTTTCGCAAAAACACTATTTGAACGGCGGTATCCACGATCCCTATTTCATAATGATATGTCCTTCTATTATATACAATGTTAGAGATTGTAAGTTGACGTAATAGATTTGTCACTTCAGTGTCGCGAGAGTCGCCAGAGTTGCACCATTCTGTCATAACCACTAATAGTTACATCAAATTGAAACTTTTTAATAAAAATCGAAATTTTACTGCTTTTGTTGACGTCAGCCACTTATCTGTTCAAAATCGTATTCGTATATTGAAGCATAATTCACTCGGGAACTCTGTTCGCTGATATATTTATGCATGCAAACGAACTTTTGAGATCCAAAGTACGAAAACATATACGTAACGTTAGCATTGCAAGCAAACCTTATTTTTTCTAAACATAAACATACTAGAAAATAACGACTATGCTTTATCTCAAACGAATATACGATCTCTACAAAATGTCAACATTGCTTTTGTCAAAACTATTGTTTTGAAAGTGTCTTGAAAACAAATAACTCTTAGTAATCAATTGTAAATTAAGCAGAAAGGGAAATCTATTTAATTAAGAAAAAGGAAGGAAAGCAGTCAAATATATATGCACGAAAATGGGCTATGATGGTAAGTGCAAGATGAATTTTATTCTGTGGATTTTGTCGAATCTATTAGACATTTTAAAGGGAAATATATCCCGAATTATTTTTGCATAGTTTGTGAATTCTTGGAATCGTTTTTTCTTTCATCCACAAATAATCTTAGAACGTAAACGCCGTCGGTCCAAATCTAATTCGCGATCTCGGTCCAGATCACGTGAATATCATCATCGCAGTCAAAGTGGAAAATCGCGCGACCGCTCGCGAGACCGCCGGCGTCATAAGTCGTATCGGCGAAAACCTTCTTTGTATTGGGATGTACCTCCGCCAGGTTTTGAGCATATTACGCCTATGCAATATAAAGCCATGCAGGCGTCTGGTCAAATACCTGCAAGTATTATCCCCGACACTCCCCAAGCGGCGGTACCTGTGGTAGGCTCAACGATTACACGTCAAGCTCGGCGACTTTATGTGGGCAATATACCGTTCGGCGTTACCGAAGACGAGATGATGGAATTCTTCAATCAACAAATGCATTTGGTGGGTTTGGCTCAAGCGGCCGGTTCTCCAGTTTTAGCATGTCAAATCAATTTGGATAAAAATTTCGCTTTCTTGGAATTTCGTTCAATCGATGAAACAACTCAAGCTATGGCTTTCGATGGCATCAATTTCAAAGGGCAAAGTTTAAAAATCAGAAGACCGCATGATTATCAACCTATGCCTGGCATGACAGACACTCCTACAGTTAAACCGGCAGTAAGTAAGTAATCATTTTCTATTCCAATATGTATATATATATATATATATATATATATTGTGTGTTAAAAATGTGATTTTTAATTGCAGTTACAACTGGTGTCATATCCACTGTCGTGCCGGACTCACCTCACAAAATATTCATTGGCGGTTTACCCAACTATCTTAACGATGACCAGGTATGTTTTCTTCTGAAGACTTTATTGCAATTTTCTAATGTTGCCATTGCATTAAAGTCGCGACACGTGGAAATTTCTTTTCGATTTTTTTTTTTTTTTTTGTAGATTTGTACAAAATTTGCTTATTAGCAAAAGAAAATAAGAATATATTTTTTTTTTTTTTGTTCGTATTAAGGAGACGCAAGCAAATTATTTGATTATTTAAAAAGTATACAAACGGTACAAACGGTGTTTCATTAACTAGAAGTGAATAATTTATGATCGCGATTTAACGAATCTTGTGCTATGATAGATAATGATGATTGTTCTTTAAACATATAATATTTTCAGCTTTTAGTGAGGTGAAATTTTTAAAAGGTACCTATTTTATATAACCTTTCAGGAAGAAGTACTGACAGCAGTGTATACAATGCTGTCATTATTATTTTTGTATTTGGTTGCGGCTCAGTTAAAATTCCTTGGCCTGGCTGAGTCCTTACATGCTGAACCAAAAACCAGGGTTAAAAATGCAGGAAATTTCCATTTTTCAGCTTATCGGCACGGAAACTGTACAGTTTCTTTATGTCCTGGCTTTCGTTCTTCCTCTTTTGCATTTTTTCCAATGTTTAGGTCCGATTATTTTTTTTTTGCAGGCATTTTTTACAAACTTTGTTTACAGCTTTCATTGTGTCCTGTATAAAAGGAGCGTACGTCGCCACAGCATTGTATAGCAGTTTACTTATATTTAAATGAAATAAACTTTCTCGTTTACAGCATTCTTTTCCAGCATATATACAAAATAATAATTCTTTATTATTTCAGCGAAACGATTTCTCAATTTTCAGAAAAGCAAATTTTCATTTTCTTTTACAGCATTTATTTAATTATTGTAGATTAGTTTATGCCGAGCAGCTCCCTAAACACAAATAACAATGAACAGCATAATTTGATGTTCAATTGAAATTGATTTGTTTTGTTAAACATAGAACGTTTTATCTAAACGCATTTCGTATCAATTCAATGAAATATCCCCCTCTTTATAACTAAAAAACCCGGAAAAATTTATTCTCTTACTACTACTACTACTACTACTACTACTACGATATTAAAAAGGCAAGTTTATTAAAAAAAGTAAGAAACATAAACGTATAAACAAGCGTAAGAGTGTGTTTGTTTGTTTAAGATTTTCAGTTAAATAAAGTTAAGTATTCAATTAAAGCGTTCATAAAAAAAAAAAAAAAAAAAAAAACAAAAAAAAAAAAAAAAAAAAAAAACAGAAAAACAAAAAAACAAAACAAAAATGTCTTACAAGTCAAGAGAATTGTCATCCAAATATGACTTCAAATGAGACATTCTTGTTTTCCTTCCCTCTCCTACCGTTATCAACTATTCTAACATTAGATGATATTATCTTTTCCTTACAAATTCTCAATAGGTTAAAGAGCTTTTACTGTCGTTTGGTCAATTGCGGGCGTTCAATTTGGTGAAAGATACCGCCACCGGCTTAAGCAAAGGTTACGCTTTCTGTGAATATGTTGACCTAACCATAACCGACCAGGTACTATAACCCATATCATATTTATCTAATAAAACCGTTCATTTATAAAAGAAAGAAAAAGAAAATAACAAGAATATTTCATGTGTTGGGCACATTGTTCTCTAACTAAATTAAAAGACAACTAACCCTACTCTTAGTCATGAAAAAGGAATTTTTGTACAAAACTGGTCCGACTACATCGCAGTCACATTAAAATTTCCTACTATCAAGTTGCGTGCAACTAACCGGAAACCCTTCAATTCAACAGAAAAAACGCTTTTCCTCCCGTCTGGTTTAAAATCTTAACTATTGCAGCTTCTTAGCTTGTAATTTAAGTAAACCAAAAACTAAAAATCCTTCTGCGGCCTATATCGCCATGAACACCATACCAGGAGATAGAAGATAGCGTTCCTCACGATGGCACGATCGAGGGTCTCAAGGAAAAGGCAATCTCATCAATCAAGATCATAAAAAATAAAACATTTGGGTGCGATGTCTTCAACTACGAATGATTCCATGGCCGTAGCCATAGTGTAAGTGGACAGTCGGTAAAGGCATAACACCGATGTACCGATTAAGCACACATCTACAAGGCTGCCGCCATCAGCTCCCTGTCCTTTCTCTTCCCTCATTTCTTTCTGACCGTCACCGCGTTACGCGATTGGTCATATCAACAAGAAAGAAGTTAAACAGAATGAAAAACAAAGAAGTTTAAGGCACTAATTAATTGAAAAATAAAGAATACACACAACGTAGATGAAACAAACTTCTATTTCAGTAGACACCGGGGGATGGGGGTATACCCAATTTGTTTTCTTTCATAATGTACGTAACATCCAAAACGAAGCTTGGGAGCTATAAAGTATGTATATTCTTGATCAGCATAAAATTCTGCACTGATTAAGCCATGTCTGTCCGTCTGTGTAGCGTTGTAGTTGGCGCTCTCCTGGTCGCAAAAATGTAGATACCGTCTTCAAATTTGGTACAAAGATTAAAAATTTTTGCACGCAGGTTAGTATCGAAAGTTAGTCAAATTGGTCAGAGCAGAAGCCCGCAGTGGAGCGTAAACTGAACGCAACTTCGTTTTTCTTAGCAAACACTTGTGGTTTTTTGTTCATTACTCAGCCGTGGAATGTTCACAAAAAACCGATTTCTTGGACATTAAAATCTTAGGTGGACCACGGGTTCATCATGGTGGGTATAAGAGACTTCGTCCCCACCGAATATAGCTTTCCTACTTGTTTTCAAATAGAATTTTCAAATTAAAGTATGGCTTTTTTACTTACATCATAACAGCAATCTAAATCTTAACTTCTTCTTCTCCTCTGAATATTACACAATAGCAAGTGTAAGACTCCTGATAATATCATTTTTTTCTTTAGGCCATAGCTGGCTTGAATGGTATGCAATTGGGGGACAAGAAACTGATCGTGCAAAGAGCAAGCGTTGGCGCAAAAAATTCTCAAAATAATACTGGTACCGTGGCCCCAGTTACCATACAGGTACATATCTTATTTAAAAGTGTTTTTCGAAAGCAGGAGTTATTCGTTTTTCTTTGTTGTAGGTGCCCGGTTTGTCTACGTTCGTCAATTCGGGTCCTCCTACCGAAATTTTATGCCTTCTTAATATGGTTACACCTGATGAACTGCGTGATGAAGAAGAATATGAGGATATTCTGGAGGATATTAAAGAAGAATGCAATAAATATGGTGTAGTACGTAGCGTGGAGATACCAAGGCCGATTGAGGGGGTTGATGTACCGGGCTGTGGTAAAGTTTTTGTGGAATTCAATTCCGTTATGGATTGTCAAAAAGCTCAGCAAGCTTTAACGGGCCGTAAATTTAGTGATCGTGTTGTGGTCACTTCATATTTCGATCCCGATAAATATCATCGCCGTGAATTTTAAATTAAGTTTTAATTTGTCGAATCAGTTGTTTTCTCTGATTCACAAGGAATTCATTTTAATTAAATTTTTAAGGAAACGCGAATATATAAAGGAAAATATATACTTTTTAATAAAATTTCGCAAAAGTGACGTTTCAAAATAAGAAATCCATGCGCAAACCATCCGCTCAAAAATGACGATGAAATTTGCTTCATTGAAAAATGTACATGCACTTGCATCACATACATATGTACGTAACAACTTTCTAATTTTCGATGGATGAGGCTTCAAAATGTAAAAGTTTGGATTGAATTTTTGCCGAAGAATTACAACCCACTGGTATATGCGTTACGCTGTTGACTATCATGAACAGCAAAAATGTTGACAACTGATCGCTAATTAACTCTTGTCGTCATTCCTGATCTTTGCCGAGCCGGAGTGATTGATGCTGTTTCGCGTTAACACCGTTTGATCAGAGGGTTCTCGAGAATCACGCGGCATAAATGGTGTTCAGCATGCCGTAATCTACCTCACCCAATAAAACCAGTCAAGTTGTTTCTCGTTCCTTCTAAAAAACTAATTTCCACATTGAAAAATCCTTTAATGAAATATAGACGGATGAGTTATCTAATTGTTCAAGCGATTTTGAATAAAATGTCACTTTTCTCAATGACAATGATGCACTTAAAATTAATTAAATAAAATTTATTTGTAATAAATCATTACAAAAAAAAAAATTTATTTATTCCCAAATCCAGTTATGAAATAATAGCCGCTAATACGGGGTAATTTCTGAGTAAAATTGATGGAGGTGCGGAAGATATACAAGAAATAGAATATTAAAGACCGTCTGCAGTGGAATATTTATATATCCTACTTCAAATCTCCATCGTGCCTTTGAGTTGGAATTTGGTGTGAAAGAAAAAAAGCTATTCCAATCATTTGAGCACATAGCTCAAAATATATTTTCCAAATTTCTGAAAATTTGATTCCTCCCGTCCAGCAGTTTCACAACAAAAGGAACTATTTCAGTTCTCATGATATTACTACGTGACGCAGCAAATATTAAATTTGTATAATTTTGAAAACTGGAATCGGTTTACGGTTCTTGATATCGAATTTACATTTTGGGTTAATGGTTCTCGTCCAACCTCCAACCTTGTCTTATAAAAATCTATAATGAAATTGAGAAGAAGATAAAGTCTTCCTTTTGCTTATCTAATTGAAATGGATTGAGTAAAGAACCAGAAATGCATAATTGCAAGACATTTTTTAAATATGGAAAGGCCGATTGATCGTTGGGAATGATTTTCGTATCGGTTTCTTAATAGCTCTTAAGAAGTGCTTCCGTCAGAATAGATGTTAATAAGAATAGTTTTTTGCCTATTGCGATAGCGGCTCTGCACCGATCACGCCCGTTCTAAAATTCGATGTGTAGCCCGTAACTAAAAGGACATATATTAAATTCTAGCTGATTATATTTGTTTGAATACTTCAACAACACACGGATGATGAGTTTCTCGGAAGGGCAATCTATCATAATTTCATTCCTTAATTATACGAATATATTTGATGATTACTATGTCGCAAATTATCTTATGTAGTGTACTTTTTATTACACATCTGTATGAAGAGCTTGATGAGTTTTACTTCAACAATCAGCAATCGCAGAGAAAAAATCAATAGTCTTTTGTACAATATTCCGGCAATATTTCACGGTGTCCGAAATTGTCGGCATACACAACTTGAAAAATTCATCGTTATTCTTAAAAAGTAAATCTTTGTTTCTGTAAATTCAAAAATTTATATGCGCCATTTGCATTAATTTTGTAATGCATTCTGGCAACTCTATTTTGAATCAATAAAAGAATATTGCCATTACAAAATTGCTTTTGGTAATTATCAGGAAAAAAAAATCAGAAATATCTAGAAAGATATTTTTACGTATCCAAGAGAAAAATTGGAAAAAAAGTTAATTTATTCAGAAAATAATTAGAAATTCGTTTAAAATCCGTTCAACTGTCTACGAAAATAATTGATTTTAGTTTTACGTATTAAAACGTTGAATAATTGGAAATATGGCCGCACCCTTTGCTTCCGAAGATTTGGAAAAATTAAAAAAATTTATTGATTTTGTTAGCCAAAATCCATTGATATTGAATATGCCGCAGTTGGAATTTGTGAAAATATTCATAGAGAAATTTGGTGGCAAAGTGCCGGAAGGGACTTTTGAAATGCCGGCCGGAGGGTAATTAATATCTACTCATTTGCATGCGTATGTGTGCTAATTTAAGAAATCCATGTGTTTGCAGAAAATGCCCTTTTGGTGGTAATATCAAAACTGAAGCTAAAACTTCGTCAGTTCCCCATGAAGAAGAAAATAATGCTGAAGCTGAAATGGATGTGGAATCGGATGAATCCGAAATTGAATTGGATATGGAAGGTACGTGAATATTTAAGTGTTTAACATTTTGCGAATGTTATAATCTGTACTTATTTAGATGGATTGAACTGAATTAGGTTTAAGTTGTTTTTTTTCATGGTCAATAAGAGAAAAGCATAAATTTTTTTTTTACTTTTCACTTAAATTTGGAAGAGCAAGGGATAGGTTTCTGCCCCTGTCCCTCAAAAAGATCACATTATAGCTGATAAGTGCTTTCTTTTTGTACGCTCCTATTTATATGTTTGCAGTGGCCAGTGCTCGCCGTACAGAAAATAATACAACCACAGATACAACGGAAACGCCAAATGTGGTTTATTTAGAGGAAAAGCCTTATAAACGTTGTAACAGAAAAAGAAAATCAATGAAATCTGAAAAATCCAAACGCAAGTCAAAAACAAAAATTGCAAAGAAGAAAGTGAGGTGCTTTAATAATGTTAATATGGACCCATTATACACATCAGAAATTTTGATAAAAACAGAACAAACTGATGATGAAGAATTAATAGGGCAGTCATCCAGATATAATAATCCAACGCATATCGACGATATGTTTGATGACAAAGATGCTGACTTTGTACTTGAATCTGATAAAGATGACGAGCCTCTAATAATGCTGCGCAAAAAAAGAGGAAGACCTGCGAAGTATCCGCCTAGAGACGATTTGTTTGACGATCGAAGAAGGAAAGAGCCGCGGCCAATCATTTGTGGAAGTTTATGCAAACAAAAATGTGCGGAAAAATTCACTGAAAAGCAACGCATATTAATGTGCGATCATTACTGGAACCTTAATCGAGAAAAGCGTATCGATTACATACGCAGTCATACGAAAGCCAAACGTTCTATTAGATTAAGGCGTAGAGGTGAATGTAAACGAAATAATGTGTGTGTCTATTATTTGGAAGATGTTGCGCTGCAGAATGCTGCGCTAATAAGAGTTTGTAGATCGTATTTTGAAGCAACGTTGCGCTTATCACATTACGATATTAAAAAGGCTTTAGATGGTTTTGAACTACAACCGGAATTGGAAGTAAAACCTGTGATAATTGAGACTAAGGAAAGTCGAAATTATCGCAATCAATACACAAAACGGAAGGAAGTTGAGCAAACATTGGACCCAGTTACCGGAAATCTAGTACCATTGTACGCTTGCGCGTCGGAAAATATCACAAATCTTTCCAGTACTGACGGTAGCAAACTTAAAAAAAAACGCATACGCCGAGATCCTACTCAACCAGTAGCTCGTTCGCCACGGCCAATTAACTGCGCTGAACGCTGCATATATAAATGTCATACAAAATTTACCGAAGAGCAGAGACAACAAATATGTTCTAATTTTTGGACCATGGATTATAAGCGACGCAAAGACTTCATTTTATCACGCGTGGAAACTAGAGAAATCCTCTATGAGACTACACCGGAATTTCGTAAATCAAATCGCCCCCCACGTACCTATCATACTCGATTTTACTTGCGCGCTGGTCTCCACGGTGAAAACCAGCGCGTATGTAAGAGTTTTATGATGGCCACATTACGGATCGGTCATCATTTTATATCGAACGCGTTACAATTCGCTGATCAAACTACAGGCTATTATACGGGAGGTGATAGGCGAGGTCAGCATACACCCGGCAATAAAATAAGTAGCGAACGTATAGAGGAAATAAAGCAACATATTGCTGCATATCCTACATGGATGCCTAATAAGAAGAGTAAAACTCGTTATCTCCATAGTTCGTTAAGCATCAAGCGTCTCTATATTGATTATAAGGAAAAGTGTATAACTGAGCAAAAGAAATTTGTTTCGAGCAATTTCTTTTACGGAATTTTTCATAACGACTTCAAATTGGCCTTTTTGAAGCCAATCGCTGCGAAAGAGGAAAATGTAGGTAACAAAGGTTTCATTAATTCAAATCCTCATATATCCAATTATACGGGCGAGGAGCCTGGAGGATATTGGTCTAACTCAAAAGGAGATAAATTGAATCCGCTCATAAACAATCTTATAACACCATGTTCATTAAGTACGTTTCATCAAATACCAAATGTTATGCCTACTGTCTCTTCTTCTTCTTTGTGCTTATCACAAACCTCTAGTTCAACGTCTTACAATCAACCTATAAATTATTCGTCACACTTAGATAATTATGGAAGCTCCTTAAGTGTCAATCAAGTGTTAACTTCTACTCTGGCCAGGCCAGAAAGCTTTAATCAACCATTATTCGAGGCCTCTCATACCGCCTCAAATATATTTAGAATGCTATAGAATGTAATATTTTAGCAAGATATGTAAGTGCGGAAACTTATATGTAGTTATTATAATAAATTGTTCCAATTTACTTTCATTTTTTATCTTTTATTTCAAGTACGGTTTCTCCTTCGCGCAAAGAGAAAAGTCTTTACTTTAATAGTAGCATGTATATATGTTGTGTGCGCTTGCCAGTATATTTTCTCATTTCTTACCAGGAAATTTTCATCACAGCTGACATAGCTTTTCTTTTGTACACTTTCATTTGTCTGTTTGCAGCGACCGGCATCATGCCTAGTGTAGAAAAAATTATAAAAATAGAATCATCCATAGAATCGCATATGGATCCTTTGCACACTCCTGAGCTCGTACCCAAATCCGAAGAAATTGATATTTTTGAAGATGAAGATGAAGATTTTGGAAATGATGATGATGATGATAATGAATTTGAACCCGATTCGGAACAAGATGATAATGAACCCTTAATAAAACTGAAAAAAAAGCCAAGACGACTCATTCGTCGTCGTACGTTGAAATATGGTAATTCGAAAATAAAAAAACCTCGGCCAATAACTTGTGGAGATATTTGCAAACAAAAATGTCGAGAAAAATTCACCGAAACCCAACGAAAGTTAATGTGTGAACATTTTTGGAATCTTAGTCCTGAAGAGCGCACAGTTTTCATTAGAGATCATGTAAAAGCAAAAATTTTCATAAAACTAAAGAGAAAACGGAAAACTGATCGAGGGAATACTTCCGTGTATTACCTGGAAGATCCGACATGGATAAATTCACCTCACCTGAGAGTGTGTAGATCGTATTTCGTAACCACTTTATCTTTGACGTATTACATTTTGAAAAAGGCTTTGGACGGCTACGAAATGCAACCGGAACCTGAATTGGAGAAACCTTTGCACCTTGAAACAAAAGAAGACAGAAGGAATAACAATCAATACATAAAAAATAAAGAAAGAATAAATAAATCATCTGAAGTAGAGCATATCTTAGACCCTGTAACCGGTAACTTAGTAATCGAGAAGAAGGAAAATAAGTATAAAAGGATGCGGGGGCAGCCAGATAAACACTTTCCAAAGCCCATATCATGCGTTGAGCGCTGCCTTCATAAATGTCATTTGAAATTCAATGAAGAGCAGAGAAAACAAATTTGTTCTTATTTTTGGTCAATGGACTACAAGCGGCGTAAAGATTTCATTCTGTCGCATATGGAGACCCGAGCAGTTCAATCAGTCTTGACGCCAGAATTTCGCAAATCAAATCGTTCTTCCCGATCCCATCAAACCCGTTTCTATTTGCGCGCAGGCCTCAGTGGGGAAAATCAGCGCGTTTGTCAAAAATTTTTTACTGCCACACTCTGCATTACCCGACGCGTGATTGTTAATGCGTTAGAATTTGCTGATCAATCTACTGGTTATTACATGGGGACCGATCGTCGAGGACAGAATGCTATAAGTGACGAACGTATACACGAAATTAAACAACATATTGGATCTTACCCTACCTGGACTCCCAATAAAAGAAGCAAAATACGCTATTTGCACAGTTCCTTGAGTATTAAACGCTTATACACCGACTATAAGACGAAATGTCTAGCGGAGCAGAAAAAGTTCGTCTCGCACAATTTCTTTTATAGTATTTTTCATAATGCTTTTCAGTTAGCCTTTTTACGGCCTGTAGCACCTCCTAATTCGAACGGCAAAACAAAGTTTACCAAGGGCTTCCTTAGTTTGAATCCGAACATTTCAAATTTTACGGGAGAGGAACCAGGAGGGTATTGGTGCAATGTCAAGGGAGAGATATTGGATACTAACACAATAAACATGCAAATGCACAACTTTAGTACATTATCTGATACGATTCCATCAAATTCTGCGAATAATTAAAAGAACGCATTGTTAGGTTCTCTGATTCTCTTCAACTAATATCGTTATTAAGACAAGAGAAAAAGAAAAAGAAGAAAGTTAAGTTACGAGATTAAAGGGAAACTATATACGTATTGAGCAATAATTGCTAACAATATCGGTACTGCTTTAAAAGACTATCTCGATTATTTCATCTTTCTTTTTCGATTAGTGTTTTCGGGGCGACTCTTGCTTGTTTTTTGCGAAATGTACTAATTCGTGTTATGAAATGCTTAGTGAAATGCGAATGTTGTTTTTCATATTCAACCCAGAAGATCTATTAAGTATATTAGTAAAGTTTCTTCTGCTCATACCTTCAGTAATGTATATTTATCGTGGCATAACACTTTGTGTACTCCGATTTGATATTGTTGAATGGCGGGCCCAATTTTCTATATATTATATTTATATTCTTGGTATCGAGTCGACCTAGTCATGTGCTGGGCGAAAATTTGCAGGAAACATTGGAAGGTTGATATATAAAATGGGTCAAAGTGATCAAAAGACACGCCCAGAACTAAGCGTAAACTGAAAATATCTGTCTCTCTAAACAAAAATTTATGGATTTTTGCTCATTACTCGTAAACAATGATAGACGATACGAGACTGAAATTTTCCAGAATTATTTCATGTTCAAAAAGGGAAAAAATCACCCACGCCCATGCAGAGTTATAAATGATCAAACTTTCACTTTTTTGACGCTTTCTATTTATTAGTCAGACGTTAAACAAGATAGAATGTTGAAAATTGCTCTGTACATCATCTGCGCATCAAGATACTCTGTCTGCCTAAAAATTAAAAAAAAAAAGAAAAATGACTTTCAAGTGACCAAATTTTCATTTTTTTCATTCTCTTCGAAGTAAAACCTGTTAGTAATCCGTTTAAGACGTTGTAAAAGCCCTTAATAATGGTCTAGTAATAATAACTTGCAATGTCTTGGTATGATAAAATCAATTGCACTTTGCTGGGTATACAGGATGCATTCACAGGCGAATATAATTTTTTTATTTATTACGCTGTCCATACCTTCTTAAATATCACGTGTAAAGGGAATTCATATAAAAAAAAAGTTTGTTTATGTGCTTTAAATAACACGTGTAAAGTGAACTCGCATAAAAGAAACGTTTTCTTTTTATAGAAAGAAAGTTTGCCAAAAGACTGATGCAAGTTCATCATTATGCACGCAATTGTGTCACGTTTTACTTGTGGTTGAGTATGCTAACTGACGGACGGACGGTCAGCTGTGTCTGTGAGTGTTAGATATCAGGGAGAGTCATAGAAGTAAACGTTCTGCTTGCAAGAACAAGCTTAATGAGGCCACAAGGCAGCCGAATTACTCAGCTCGCGAAGGCCATGTAACAGTCCTTAAACGACTTTCATTAGCCGCTTAGTCAAATAGGCCGTGAAAAATTAAGATAAAATGGATAGTCCTGAATGGATACTGACACAATGTAAGGCGTTTGCAGCCGCGGAGCATATAACAAGAGCCGGTATGTGTCGGCTATTTGAAGTCATTACAAAGTATAGAGACCGTAAATAACCGAAAGGAGACTGGACATGGGCTTCGTGGCTAAATCAGATAGCAACTTGAACTTCTGGCTTGTTACGCATTTGAATTCCGAAGAATCTTCGGTCCACCATGATCGCGTGATTTTTTTCTCATATTTTCAATCTCATTGTGCACAATAGCGAGGAATGACTTTGTATTTCTATTCTCGTCACTGTTCCTCACTTTCATGTATATGTCCTTTGTAAGGATATTTGATCCACGATGGGCACGGAAGTAGCAAACTTAAAATCTCTTATTTTATTGAAATGATTCTAGTCGCTAATATCTAACACCAACGACTAAATAATATATATGATATGACCCGTTCACTGCATAACACGATTAACTCCATAAAGTAAAAAGTTGAGAAGTGTAATGAAACAACAGATTTCCTTTATAAGACAAATTCAAATAAATATTGTAGAACGAATGCTACATACACATGGATTATAACTTGTAGATTAACGGTATATAAGATTATTAAGAAAGAGTTAAATTCAGCCTTTAAATTTTTAGGTTTAGGTTTTCTATTGCAAAAAGTGTTAAAAATTATATATTTTTATTTACAGATTTTCATATATATTTCATATATATCTTAATTCTTATAAATGATGTCTTCTTCCTCATCAGTTGGATGTGAAGACTCGTCATTTCTTCTCTTTCGATTTGTTGTCAAGCTTTTACGGTAATCATGTTTAACAAGAGCAATAAAGTTTAGCACGTCCATCATGTCTCTCCATTTGTTCCCTGATTTCCCTATACTGATGCCATTAAATTCTGAACATTCATTATAGTCACATACGAAATGTATTGAGACCGGGCTTGGAGCTCTTTAATTTTGTCCAACGCATCTTGAAAATTACAACTTCCTTTCCACCGATCAATCATTGTATTTGTTGGAATGTGGTTACTGTTGCAGTTGGAACATTCCGAACAAACGATAAACTGTTAATGTTTTCTTGGGCCAGATTTTCTGCTCATAAGTCGCATTGAAGAACCAACAGATGATTCTCTGACATTGCTATTCGTCTCATTCATTTTGTTTATAACGATCTAATTAGACTTCACAAGCACTTGATCCTGCGGCAATTGCGCTCTGGTTGACTTATTTAGTTTACGTCATTGAGCGCTTGCCAGTGCGTTTGAGTGTAGAGTTAAATGAAGATGACCGCTGAAATAAAGTATTTATTGTCCGGTTGTCAAAAAAATATCTTCTCTTGTTCATCTTTATTATTCAGTGGAAGTTCAAGTGTTTTGACACTTAAATTTACGATTTTTTCATAAAGAGGAGTTAATCGTTTTGGACAATGAGCGGCTCATTTATGGAAAATAAGTGCATCTTTAAGAATGGGTCAAATCGATGCTTTCGTGAATAGTGACGATCTTATGACTTTCTGCGGTGGATGAGCAGCCAGGAGCGGTCAATGGATGTCAAGAATTCTCTCTTACGCTAATGATTTCCTAATTGATTTTGTGTAATAAAATTTAAAAGGGACGTCTGTTGTCGTAGAAGAAAAAAAACGAAACGTTCTATTAACGAGGGCGATTCTTTTCTCCGCCGAGCGGAGTTGGTTGAAAAAATCTCTACAATTGTATTGGTAATAGCGAGTTCTACGACGGGCATATATATTAGCATTTATAGCTCAATGGTATATAAGTCCCAGTAAGCTTATAATTATCTTACATTAACACACCATTTCTTTGTCACTCATAGTCGCGTAAATGTTAATGAGTTTATTTTTATAAAATTAATGTACAAAAAAGTTAATATCGTATTTCGATGAGCGATAAACTTTTGTCGCGAAAATATGTTCCATCGTATATTTAGGATGATGTATTATTTGCTAACTGTATAATTGCTTAAGAATTATTTCAATTATATTTATTCCTGTCTTTTTGTCTTTTGTGCCAACACTATGCTAAGTAAATTAACAAAACAAATCACAACAAAATCATGAACAGAACTTTTGAGAGAAGTTTAATATGTTTCGATGATGATACATTGAATTGTAAACTTACAACAACACTACTATTGTAATTAAGTCTTAATATCGTTTTAAACTAAATGGCGATGACGTCATTAGTTAAGAAATAGTTATTGAAACTACAATAAGCAACGCGTGAATGTGACGATTTTCCTATATTTTTCGTTCAGTTAATATTCTCATTATTATTATTATTAGTTTTTTATACCCTACACTACCTACGGTACAGGATACATTAAGTTAATGCGGACATATGTAACACGTAGAAGGGCTTAAGATAGATCCACCTTTTTTTATGCCGATCGATCTGGAATCATAATTTGAATTGACCTAAGCTTGTCTATCCGTCTGATGTCTGTTCATGTAAATTTGTGTTCCAGCTACAGGTCGCAATTTTTGATATATGCATGAAAAGTCTAAGTTTCAGTCTCAAATGGCGATGAAAATTGATCCATAACAGTAATGTCATATATAAAATAGAATTGTGTTAAACAATGTGGTGTATGGTATTTAATGGTCGGCTTTGCACGACTTTAATGTTCTTACTTGTTTCGTTTTTTTTTTTTTTTTTTTAATGAACGAAGCGATGCACCCCGTGGTTGAAGTATCTTAAGATAAGTTCTCGCACTTTGTCAACTCTTCTATCAATCAAAATTGTAAAACTTGATAGCAAAGGAATAGCTAAAAAGAGAAATAAATGTGTGAAGATGCCTGCTAATAAAAATCTCATCAAAAATGTACGACATATTTTGAAATTTAATGTTGTGGAGCAGATCGGAAATTTAAAAAATTGAGAAAATAATAAAAGTCTATTGAAGCAGATTGCTCGGAAGTACTGTTTTGTTGTTCCAGTTATTTTCTTTGCGCTCGTTAGAAAACGAATTCGAATACTTTCGAAGCTATCGATCTTCGTTGCGTTGTCTCAAGAAGAGTAAAAGAAAAAAAAAAAAAAAAAAAAAATTAAAAATTCCCCGTTACAATTTGTCTTATTTTGTACTTTCTTCTAACTCTAGGTGTCATTCCACCCGACCGTGTGCCGGAACAATCGACTATTGATTTTAGTAAAAACTCTACTGAAGAAGAAATTGATAAAGCCAGTGAATTACGTTCGGAGGCTGCTGCCGCTTACAGCGAGCAAAGGTACGGGGAAGCCATCGATTTTTATACGCAGGCTATTGAACTCAATCCGGGGAATGCCTTATTCCATGCCAAACGTGGCCAAGCCTTTTTAAAACTCCAAAAACCGAATGCCTGTATACGAGATTGCAACAGAGCTTTGGCAATTAATTGTGACTCAGCTGCCGCTTACAAGTTTCGAGGCCGTGCTCATCGTTTGTTGGGCAATTGGGAGGAAGCCGCTAAAGATTTGCGTCAAGCCTGCAAATTGGACTTTGACGAGGAAGCTGATGAATGGTTGCGTGAAGTTACGCCTAATGCAAAAAAAATTGAACAACATCGCTTAAAACAACAACGTAAAAAAGATGAACGTGACCGTAAAGCTAGGGAAGTTCGTCGTGAAAAGGCCCGTACAGAGGCATCGCAGCAACAACAACAACAACAACAAGAGAAGAATGATAATACTAGCATGCCTGGAGGCTTCTCGGCAGGTGCAAATTTAATTGATCTATTGTCCAGTATCAATGATCCCGAAGTTATGGCAGCTCTGCAGGATATTCTTAAAAATCCCGCTAATATTGAAAAATATAAATCAAATCCTAAACTTGCTAAAATAATTGATGTATTCAAGAGCTCATTCCCGTGCGGAGTGGGTGGCTTCCCAGGTGGATTTCCAGGATCTTTTCCTTCAACGGCAGGGGCTAACGACACGGATGATGGTAATACTGCCACTGCTCCTCCTAATTCCGAAGACAATAAACCCCAATCCAAAAAACCAGATTTCGTCGATGATGGCCTCGACTAGATCTGTTAAACAGAAATATAGCAATATTATATACGATGTTATATTAAAACTCCTCGATTATATATTATCAGCGTATTATACCTTGCTTGATATATATATAAATATTATTTCATTTGTAACCATTTCTGCATTTTTGAATACCTTTCTCTTATTTCAAATTTTAAATTGACAGAATAAGTTTTGACCCTTTGCCGCGTATACATAAGCTTGCTGTTAATATTAAAAAAAAAAAAAAAAAAAAAAAAAAAAAAAAAAAAAAATATTAAAAAAAACAAAAACTAAAAAAAAAAAAAACAAAAAAAAAAGAACAACTAAAAAAAAATGAAAACGCAAGAAACAAAATTTGAATTAAAAAACTTTCTCTAACACTAAACAATAAAATAGAATGTTGTCGTTTAATGCTTTCAAAACGAACACTGAACACTTGTACACACATACGTGTAAGAAATCTCTATCTTTTATCGAAAGGGAATTGAATACAAGATATATAAGATTTATCAACGAACATTTCATAAATAAACATAAAGTGTTCAATAAAACTTTAACAGTTGTACCATTCTCTTATATAGGTCGTATTGTTCGCAATAATGCGAACTCATCAATAAATATACAAAATTTCAATGATTTTGTTGACTGCACATGTGTCTACGGAAAAAATGATTCCATTGTATGTCAGAAAAGTTATCATGCCTGACGTGAGTAGATATTAGAACAAATGCATTGCTTTTACATTTTTGTTAGGTGTTTGCAAGAATTTCGATCACCGACTTTCACAGGTAAAAATTAAAAAGAAATTGGAAATACCAGTGCATATAACAGTTGAACCTGCTTTTACATGAAATCACAGTTTGCCATTCAATGTTATTGACGTATTCAGACTACGCCGACGCTAATCATGGTCCGCTCAAAACTCTTCTTCTTCCAAATTCATTACTTCTGTTGCCCACCAAGCACGTTCTGATGCTGCCCCGTCGTACCGGTTTAAAGTAGCGACACGAGTTCACTGAAATTCCAATTTTCTGGCCACAGGTGGCGATAGTTGTCAGGGATACACTGCTGCAGCTCCAGCTTCGTTGGGAAGCTCTCTTGCACGCAACGTACTTACCAAGCACGGAGCCTTCTGACTATCACTTGTTCAGATCGGCGGAACATGGCTTGGCTGGCAAGCGGGCATACAAAGTTAAAGAAGTGTAAAAGTGGGCCGGTGGGTGGATCGCTGCCAAACCAATATAAATTCTTTCGATCTGACTATCGCCCTATTGCCAAAACTAATGTAAAATGTTGTGGAAAATGATGGAAACTATTTTGATTAATTATATATATTGTACCAATACACGCACAATAAATGGTTTTTCAATGCGAAAAACTGATCAAAATTTTTGCAAACACCTAATACAATAATTATTTACAGTAATAAAGTGAAGATTGATCGGGGGATTGTCATTATTGCATAAAAACCTTATATGATCTCAACGACGACATTGTCAATACAAATACATTGTCCTTATATACAGCATGAACGTATCATTTCTTTTCTGAGCAAGGCCAAATATTTAAAGTGAAAGTGACGACGCGCATATACAAACTCAGCCAGCGACATAACAAAGTTGAATGAACATAGGCGAGACTTTAGGACGCCTCAGAAATGTTAACAAAGAAAAATAACAATTACATAGATACATACTTGTGTGTAAGTGCGTCGAGGCAGCAAAAAACATATGTGTGTATAATTTGCGAATTCTATCTTAAATGCTTGGTTGATAAGGGCAATAGTAGACTAATGTACTTATTTGGGTTTCAGGGTTTTTATCCGACATTGATTGAAGTACGATTGTTTTCAATACTTCTTAGCTGTATTTCGAAGCAAGAGATCGTGTAGCGACTAAACTCGTTATTCTTACAAAATGGCGGAATTCAGTTATAATTGTATTAAATTGTATGAGGACGAAAGGCCAGATCGAAGTAAGTGATTGTTAAGCGACATATTCTTGTATTAAGAGGCTATAGATTGAGAAATGCGCAACGCAATGAATACGCGATGCGAAGTGAGGTTAGAAATACTATTATCGGCCTTTAAAAGAATCCTGAGATAAGTTCAATATTTTGTTTTGCTTCCCTCACCGAAGGTTAAGGGGTGTATTCATTTTATCAGAACGTTTGTAATGCTCAGCAGAGAAGTTCGGAGACTCTGTAAAGTATATACATATTCTTGATTGGTATAAAATTCTAAATCGATTTAAGTATGTCCGTCTGTCCGTCTGTTTAACGTCTTGAACACTATTTATTATGAAAAGGGAAGCATAAAAATTCAACAGCAACATTTTTAAATGACTAATCGCGGGGCGTAGTCATCGTTCACTTCCTATTGGCTTCCAAGTTTTTTGAGACGACGAACAATGGTTGAATGGTCCACATTGAAGTTGTCGGCCAGCATTCGAGGTGTTAAGCTTTCGTCCTCTTCTACGGCTACGGCTGCCAAGGCGCCTTGTCTTCGACATTCATTGGTCGACCTCTTCCTGACTTATTTTCCAAACTAGTGTCGCAAGATTCGAAACGGGCAAACCTTTCCCTATATCGACTTTCACTTAATGTTCCCTCAGCGAAAAGTTCATTGACATCGTTTCTCAAAGGGGTGCAGCATAACATTTTGTAAAAATAAAAGGATGTTTTGATTCATAAATTTATATATAGAATATTGTACATTTAGCACAACAAAGAAACGCCCAACAATTATGCACCAATCTATTACTGCCCATTGATACCTAGAGAACATATTGATTGTCACACTTGGTGAAGATTCGTAAATGTTGAGAATTAAGATCACCTCACAATAAGTTGTGAGTACTGAGGCCGTTATGAAAGGAATGGCTATTTGGATGTTCCCGCTGGATCTGCTAACTTAAAATTGCTTGCAAAGGAAGTGGGGTGATACTCACTTAATAACTTTAAAAAGACAAGTGAGTCGTCTTAAATTAAGGGAATAGTCAAACGAGAATTTTAAGAATGTTTGGACGTAAGCGGACATCTGATCTCTGAGACGGATATTACAGATAAGCCGCACGAGCTTATTTAATAATGGATTTTAGTTTAGCACGATTATGCAGAGGATATTCGGTGACCACCTCAACACAATAATTAATATGTGAGGGTGTCTAAGTTCGATGCTAATTAGTAGGTAAACATTAAGATTATAGAGTCTTTGTAAAGTCTTCGACAAAGTTTTGTGTTAATATTATCCATGTGTGCGTTAGAAGCTAGCTTGTTATCGAATGTTATTCAAAGACATAGCACGGACTCCACGAACACAATATACGTATCAGTTATTTTGATATTAAGAGTGACTCGCGTTAACCGAAAGAGAATTATTGGGCGCCCAAGCATTAATTCTTGCTAGACATACATTAACTTCACTTTCAAAGGAATTGCTAGTCCAATGATTATAGTTCAAGGGAATGAAAACATCGTCGACGTAAGCAAAATACGTACACCCGTCTGTCTCTATAAGTTCAGGTTAATTCATTCGAGTAACGATTGCAAAGGATTGGGCCTAAAACTGAGCCGTGAGGAACTCCCCCGTTCACTTTAACTATCCCACACCAAACGTAGTTAAGTTAAACACGTAAAAAGTTTTTCAATACGAAATGAATGAAGGACTCCATCGAAGGTCTTCGAAATGTCCAGAGACATAAGTATAGAAATTTTATCTTGATTAAGCACGGAATCCAAACCGATAGTCATGGGTGGCGCCCTTTATTTTATTTTGAGAATCATTCGAACAGAAGATCATGGGTAAACTCAGGCGTGTCGTTCACATCGACTACAAGATGGAATCACTTTGGCAACAAGACATGGCTTTGGGTTTGGTGGGACAAGAAGGAGATAATCTATTATAAGGTGTTACAGTTTGGTGGTGGAACGGTGAATATCAAACGTTATGGCAAATTCGGTATTCAAAAAACGATCAAAAGGCAAGTCACAAAGTCACTATTTTTGCATGACATTCATTCATCCATCGATATGGCGAATCCGGATCGCGTCACCTTGGAAGCACTTAAGTGAAAAGTGCTAGCCCATGCAAGTCTTCCTTCGATTATCACTTCATTGCATCGATGGCTCACGCACGTTTTGAGAAACGCTTTGATTGGCATGATGTTAAGAAAAAACTCATTTAACGAAAGCTACGTGACAAGAGAGATGGACTTTTATTGGCATAGTATCCAGAAGTTCTTCGAAAGGTGGGAAAAATGTGTACCTACCGATGGAGTCGCTAAAGCTACTTCTTATTGTTCTTTTCAATTTGATGAGTTTTTGTTCCGAACCTCATACTTGTATGCCTGCGTATATATGTGGATAGCTTCATACAGTAATGTGGGAATTCTTTCCCCCAATTTTAATACCGGCTTTTTGTCTTGAGTTAAGTTGCATTTACGTTTGGATTTTGTTTATATGTTGATTTGGTCGAAAAGCACAACTCGCAACTTGTTTGCATTGTTGTTGTTGTCGTTGTTGCTGTTCTTGTTTATTTTGTTTGTTTTTGAAGATACACATAAGGACGCACAATGATGACGTAATCTATAGTATATAAACATGAACAGTAAAGTAAAGTAAAAAAAAAAGAAACAACTGCACACACAGTCAGTGCTGAAAATTGAAATTTGCTCAATCATTTTTCTTTTCTTTTTAATATTTAAACATTCGATTTCGATTTCAGTTAGTTTCACTTGCAACGTACGCGTGTTAAGACGTTAAGTAACGATAAAGTGCAATTAATAAATAGAAATTGAAATTTACAAAATAAATTTTAAAAAAGAACTGAAAAAAAAAACAATAAATAAAATGTAAGATCTTTTTTTCTTTTTTTTTTTTTAGTAAACAAATCATTCGCAATAAAAGATTAAATATAAAAATAACAATAATAATAATAATAATAGTAAAGATATCTGCCTAAAAAATTATAATTAAAATTATTATTTATACATATTTATTTATATTTTTGAATATCTATACGTATATATACATATATATATATATATATATATTCAAAGTTTATTTTAAAAATTTTACGTGGGTGTGGTTCTCTAATAAACACTTATGCACATAGTTATTATTATTTCCTTTAAAATATACTTTCGGAGAAGTAAAACCACTATGATAGTGTTTTCGTTACCTTTTAGCGAATCTTGTATACCCAACATCCTAGTCGGAACTTAATGTTAAGGCCATCAACTGGATGATGATCCATCCTCTCGATGGTAATTAAGAGCAAGTAACGAATTTATTTATACATAAGGGCAAGTGCAAGATAACGATCAAGTCTATGGTAGCTCTGCTAAAGATATATTTCATATCTCCCGATCGATATCGAATTCCAAATTGTTGTAGTAATTATAGGCGTGCTTTTTAGTGGATCACACCCACTTTCAAATCAAACCACTGTTCCCCAGCACAGATGCTATATCTAGGTGAATGTACGGCCTGGCAAGCGATAAAGAAAAGATTGCCTTCTTTTTCAAACTAATCTAAGGCAGATGCATATAAATATGTATGCACAATGTATATGAGTTTAGTTTAGTTTGATTGCATTGTTGGGCCTAAAGGTATTACACGAGGAATGATAGAACTAGAATACCTCCATTTTTCGTAGGTGCACACAGTGATGAATGAAGTTCCATCTAATGCTTGGAGTCGGCAACAGTTGTTATTAGAAATATTTGTTTGTAGAAAGCGAACATCAGTATAGGAGGAACTCCCTGATTATTATTAAGTTATGCATGAAGTAAAGCGATATACTATTTTATCTGCCATGATATTGAGGAGTTAAAGGTGAGAAAAAATTTTCCTCGTTACAAGAGATATGCCAAAATAGTGTACCCTTTTGAATGACGTCCATAAAATACATCCCGTTAACAAGAAATGTTTGAAAAATATATATATTGTAGAACAAATCAATTGCGTATCTTTTGTTGTTGTTGTTGTTCATACCACACATATATATATGGTATGTTATACCTTACATCTCCTAAAGAGTATATTAAGTTTGAGGGATTGTATGCGAAACCGAGAAGGATTTAAAATTTAAAAAAACCCGACCGATTCAAACATTTTTTTTAAAATCGATTTAACTTGTCCGTCCCTCCGCCAGTTTGATATCTGGACAGGTAGTCCGTCTGATGCTATTCCATTTGCCAATCTGCTTACTCTGGTTCAAGTATTTTTTTTGTTGAACATGCAGCTCGCAATATTTTTTTTTTTTTATTTACATACAATGACGCATTTTGGCACAAGAGCAAAACTCAATGAAATGGAATCATTCAATCTACGATTATTTTTCCAAAAAAAAACCGCAATTTTTTAAATTTTTCCACAAAATGACTAAAAAGCAATATTCCGACATATTAAACTTGATGTGACAAAGTTTGGATCGAATGGATTAAGTTTTTAAACCCCCTTCCTGGTGGAAAGGTAAGCATTTGTATGGAAAAAATGTGTAATTTTTGATATCTTATAAAGAAAATTAGTCCACGGTAATAATTTGATATAAAAATTAGTTGAAGCAAAGTTGGACTATGTGCGTCTATAATTTGACAAACAAGCATTCGCATGACCAAATGATGAAAATAAGTGAGGAAAATAAAAATTGATGTTGTTCGTACGTCCGTCGTATAAGGGCTCCCTTGAGAATTATACCTTTACATGGAAACAGAGTATCACTTGTGATATTTTATCGCGAATATAAATCTGGAATTGTATTAAGCAAATTTGTATGGAGTATATTCGATGTTCTGTCTCCTCCAACTATAACGTTCCTTTACTTGTTTTGTATAGATTTAGTTGTAGACGAAGTAATTCATTAACTTTTTGATGATCTCATTTAATATGTACATTTATGTATGTTATGTTATGTATAGACAACATTGTGTTGCGTGCGGGTTTCAATGTTATTATTAATTTCTTTACATATATATATATATATATATATATATATACATATATACATATATTTATATATGTTTATTATTTCTTGTGTATACATACACATCATAATATTAATTGTATGATTATTTGATTGCAAACATACGTATATATATCTGTATATATATGTATATGTATAATAAAACAAATATATGTATTTTAAATTGAGCATCGAGCCACAGTTCTTTTGGAAAAGTACATTTAAAAACAATAATTTTTCGTACTCAATGCTAGGCTCTTGAATATTTGAAAAATATAAATTATTTTTAGGAAATGATTACCCGGTAATATTATCTCTTATCGTTCGACATAAGCTGTAAACAAATTCATGCGCTATATGGCATTGTGCGCCAATCGATTGACAAGACAAATAATATTTTCTATTAGGTCGCACAGATTGATGAAACTGTTGCCATTCCTTGAATTCCTTTCATTGTCTCAAAAAATCGATTCGAACATTGTATATGTTCCGAGTTAAGATCAACTGGAATTCATTGTAAAATTGGATATAATTCGATTATAAGGACGCTCGACAATAAGTTTGAACAACAATCTGCAGTAAACCCAGTATTCTAATGTCAGAAATTGTAGTCGTGTCTCGATTGCCTTAACCCGAAAATAGTTTACATCAGCGACCACGACTAAGGCCAAATTTTTTCTTCTTCATATATTTTATAATAACTGGTGAAGATGCGATTAATTGCTTTATTGCTATTCTGCTATATATATATATGAAAGATTCCGTAATGAGAATAGAGATCGTTTTAGCAGCAAATCGTAGTACTGTTCGAAGGCTTAAAGCTCAAACTTAAATGAAATATATTGTCCTCCCCATTCCATTGGCAATCCCTTTCCCTTAATAATATAAAAAAATATCAAATAATTTCGAATTATTTAGCAGGAGAAGACGTTGATCTAAACAGTGACGTCACAATTTGAAATAATATTGATCGTTAATAGTTATTGAGATATTTTTCTCAACTCCACGCGTACACAGTTGCGAAATGGGAAAAACTAAAGGTTCACCTAAAGAAATACAACCGAAAATTCCTATGCATCTACACTTACGATTTTCGGAACTTATTAAGTTAAGACTTGTGATTTATGTTATATTTGTTTATGACGGTATTAAGATTGATCGATATTAACGAAAAATTACATACACTATTGCCTTAAGGTAATGCTTAGTCATTTAGTTATGATAGATTTTATTAATTAGAATAAATAAATACTTTTTTTTTTATGCTCTATTCAACAGGGTACTATTTTTAGCTAAATAATCAATTGTTTGCGGTTTTGTTTGTTTATAACATTTTTTAAAGTACTCGACTCTTCTGCTGAAATGTCTCCATTTCAATGTTTTCTTTAGCATGTTTTATGACTCCACTTAAAACTAATTAAACAAATTAACAACAAGTAAGAAAATTATGTTCGGTCGTGACCGAAACTTTTATCCTCATCACCGTTGTCCTAAGAGAAACTAAAAAAAAAAAAAGGAAAAGAACAAAATATTTATACTCTATAATAAATGGAGAGATGCGGCTGACTTTTCCTATTTATGTACCTATATATGTCGATGTGCGTTGTACTTTATGAGTAACAAGAAACAAAAAAAAAACACGTAAAACATGAGCTATTCACAGTTTTTTATTGTATACCTACAACGCCCACCCGCCTTTGATCTGTTTGAACCATATTCACACTCTTTTGTAAGTTTGCGGGCGATATCTTTATCTTCGCGAACGGGAGCATGTTTGCCGCCGGTACTTAATAGTTAATCAGACGAACATGCTTAGGTGGCTTCAAGATTTGAAACCAGCCAAGAATTTATTTATAGGTAATTTATAGGGTATTTGACAATTGCTTCTGCGCGCTATAAAAAACAGAATGATAAATTATTGGGAAGGTATGGCCGATTTTTGCACATGTATTAGAGCAACAGTCAAAGAATGTAGATTTTCCTGGTCAAAGTTTATGAGTAATGAGTAAAAAGTCAATTGTTTATTCTTTTTGATAAGCAGAGATGTTCTCAGTTTACGTGCTATTGTAGGCGTGTCCTTTGCCCGATTCGACTCATTTTCAATATCAATCTGCGCGTAAGAAGTTTCAATGTTTCTGCCAAATTTGAAGCCGATAGTTTAATTTTTGCGGCAAGGAGAATGTTTACAATAGACGGACATACTTAAATTTGATTGATGCTGATCAAGAATATGTATACTTTTGGGGATGGGTTCTCTGAGGCATGAATGAATGCATATATCTCTCATCCTTCGTTTAAAGTATTTGAAGGATTAGATAACTTTGTGCAGAAAAATTTTAAAACTCGATATCGGCTTCCTTATGTATCTTATATAGCAATCATTCTATTATTTTGTTACACGTAAATCTCTGGTATGCTGTTGTGTTAAGTGTGTAAAGACTATGCCACAGACGTCGGAAACCTTTCGCGTCAAGCTCAACCAAAGTTAGTGCAAGAGATATTAGGACGTGGGGCATCTTCCTTTTAAGTAACATATACCGTTCTATTTTTCTTTTGCTATAATAAACATCAAGCTTTCGCTAATTAATTATATTTCTCAAAATTTATTTTCACATATTGTATTGTATTCAATACGAGCAAATTTTAAGAACGGAAATGAAACAGTGCCGTCATTGTATTTTATTTTCAGAATTTAAGTGATCCTCTCAAAATTATGAAACGGATTATTAGAAGATCCGCGGGTCAAAGGCTTTTGAAAGCTACATTACACTTTATGCTTTCTCATGCAGTATATATCCAAACAGTTCAAGTCTTGCCGATGTTCCTTTAGATGCTAGGTGTTATACTTGAAATTTTGTAAATTTTTTCTTCCAGTCTCTTCTTATGTGATGAATATAGTAATAAGTAACAAGTGGAACGCATAATAGATTAGATTTGAGTAACCGGAAATCGATTGAAAGAATTTTTTTTTTTTAAGCATGACATCACTATTAGTCTTACATGGAGTAATTAGATATACATATGTGTACATTTTTTTAAAACGGAATGAATATTTACAAGTGTTACAAAAAATGTTGTTAAAAGTCTGCTTTCTACGAGTTATTTAAGCGCCTATCAATCGAGTACAATTTTCAGCTATATATGATTTCATATAACATTGAAAGCAAAATGCTGTGACTCATACTGCTTACGATTACGCGATTGTCTCATACAGAAATACTTATATATACTCTTCACTATAAGTATGTTAACTTTGTCATCAGGTTTTCAAATTTTAGCAACAGGTGTCAGGGATTTCACAATGTCGATGTATGGTATCAATTCGCCTAAAGTTCGGACTTGACATATGCGTTCATTCACGTGCACAATTCATTATCAAAAATAGCAGCTTACACTAATACCAATACCCTTCATAGCATAAGGGACGATCTAAAGAAATATTGCTTTATGCGGGGCCTAAGGTAAACCTAAAATTGTTAGGGAAAAATAATGCTAAGGCAGAGAAACCTAAAAAAAAAAAAATATTTTATTTCTTTTGACAATTTTCTCCAAACGAAGGCAGAGGTACCAAAAAAATGGCAGCACCGCACCCATGTTTGTAAAGCATGCTCAACTTAAGTTTTGCAGCCTCTCAGAGCCTAACTGGTGTAAAGTTTAAATCTAAAAAAAAATAAAAAAGACAATACATTTTATCTACCATGACCATAGGTGAGAAAACGTAGGATGTTCCGGGAACATCCATTAATTTCCATGTAGTTGGCGACTGTTTGAATGAAAAAGTTGAATTTTTAACCTAATAAAAGATCACGCTTTGATAAAACTAATTTCTCGAAAATATTTTATGTGATCTTTCCAGATGGCGTTATTTCAAAACCGTTGTGTAAAATTACGTATCGGTCGCTTTAAAAAAAAGTGTGCCTTCAAGAAAACATATGCGAAGTCATGAAATATGTTATACACATGCGTGCTCATTCCATTAAATTGCCCTGCCTCCGCCCTTTAAGCCATCTGTCTCATTTTCTTTTTACGAAGATTATCTTCTAGACAGTGCCGATTTTGCTGCATTTGTTAAAAACGACATTGTGGTTATTCTTGACCTGTTGCGAAATAACAGGAAAATATATATAATTCTTGGCAACGGCTCCTTATGAATAGCCTTCAGGTTCATACTGTGGTGTCGTTAATTCGTTGTTAATGAAAAATAGTGACGCAACAAACACTCGCAATAATAAAAATATTCCGTAACAGAGACGTAATCGACCGTAATTTATTTTTAGTAAGAAACTCGAATTTTTACTGCACAAATTTGTTGACAAATTTCAGGTTTGCCAACATTTTGCAAGCGTACCAACTTTTTTCCATTCTAAACATACCTTAACAGGGTTACCAATACAATCACTCTTAAAACTATTATTAATTCCCACAAAATTTATACAACGGCTGTCTCGATGCAGTTCTATCAACGAATTTCTGCTCGTCAATGCTTCTAGATGAACATAAACACTTTCTAAAAATATCCGTTAATGGATTACGTAAGTTGGAAGTTAATAGGGGCAAGGCATTAGGCCCTAAATTCTCAACACGAGTTTTTCGCATTTTCTTCATAGTGCTTGCAAGAAAGCACAATATTTCAAAGAAAAAATTTCTTACTGCTAATGAAATTTCACATTCGCACATTCCAGAAGGTTTAAAGTCACCGTTATAAAATAAAAAAAAAAAAAAATTTAATTTCCAAAAAAATTTTCGATGCTTTCTCCTTTTAGTTGATTCACATTTAATAAAACGGTTCTTTATTATGTGAAACATGATTTCTTTACTATTGCGGAATCGACTCAGTCATATCAGTAAATCGTTCCACCCATACTGGACGCAAAGAACATTAAAATTTTCAGTTTTCTTTTCAATCTCGTTTGAATTTAAGATAAATTATTGTTTGAAACATATATGGACTCAATGTCAACAGTTTATTTCCCAAGTGCACAGAGGGACGGCCATAATTAGTTTCACTTAGAATTGCACTGGAAATGAAAAATATATCCATATAAGCAGATTTTCTCCACATTCCTCATATGACCGGTTATTATACACTTACATATACCACTACCACTACCTAGATGTTGTTTTTTTTTTTGCACAGTTTTCGTTCACAATTGTCATATAAATCTTAGAGCTTATAGCTATGCCCACAAGCAAATGCAAACTTTTTCCAGACATTGTTTTATCATAAAGGTTGCAATGCATGCTTTACCCATAAACTTGTATCCAAATCTCTGGGTTTAAATTTCCTATAAGCCATCGCAAATGATTCATGAATTAATAGAAAACTCTTTACTTTAGCTTAGGTTAACCGAAATGACGCAATGTGCACTGTCAAAAGTAAGTTCATTTGAAATTCAAATCGGGAAATCCATACTTTATATATATATGCTTGATTGGTGCGGATACCAAAATGGTTTACCTTATTGTTATTGTATTTTTATATCCAGCACCGAAGGGTATATTTATTTTGTCAAAATTTTTGCAACGTCCTGGACGAAGCATCACTTTGGAAAGCCCCACAAAGTATATATATTCTTGATCAGCATCAAATTCTAAACCGATTTGAGCATGTCCGTTTGTGTGGTTATGTGTCTGTCCGTCTGTACAATATCTGTTGTAAACATTCTCCTAGCCGCAAAAATGAGTCTATCAACTTCAAATTTGGCAAAAACATTGGAAGCTCTTGCACGCAAGTTGGTATTGAAAATGGGCTAAATCGGTCGGAGGACACGACCACAGCACCACGTAAACTGAGAACACGTCTGTTTTTCAAAAGGAATGAAAAATTGGTTTGTTGCTCATAACTCATAAACTATAGCAAACAAGTGCTCAATAATTTGATCGCATACTTTATGGGCGATGCTGTGGCATCTGTGCACAAAAATGAAAAAAACTGACCACGCCTACTCACTATTATAGTGTATCAAAATTTAATGATTGTTTCAATATCTTCGTAATACGTAGAAACAAGCTTCAAAAATCCCATAAAGTATGCAAATTCTTGGCCAGTTTCAAATTTGGAATGCACCCAAACATGTCCTGTTCGTCTGACCATCTGTCTGTTTGCGCAACTTTGTAGTGTTTGTGGTAAGCATTCTCCCGTTAGCGAAAATGAAAATATCACCTACAAATTGATCTACGAATTGATGTAAACGTTTCAAAGGACACGCTATAACGCCCACATACGTATATATTTTGTTTTGAAAATAGAAGAAATCAACTCCATATTGTAGGGCACGAAAATTTTGTTCGTCTACTTTTTTTTGTCTTTTTTAGGATAACGGTGTTGTGTATAAAAAATTCGGTCCCGATCGAATTTAATATTCTCACTTGCTTGATCTTTGTTCCTCTTTTCAAACCATGATTTCGATTTCAAAGTTTTCTTTAGAGGAAGAGCCTGAATCCTAAGTTTTTTGCCAGCATTTACCATTTAATGTTTTTAATTTTGTCTGGTAAGCAAATTTGCTAAACGCTTTCTCGCGCATTCACTCCTTAGCGCTTCCCTTCTTCTTCACTTATTAGATGAAATCTAAAGTGCGGCATTCATGTTGTATCAAATTTTCCCCTTCCGCATTTTTGAGTGTTATAAATATTTGGCGAACTTAACGTATCCCTCGTGGTGAACGTAAATATCATTGCAAATCAATGAAAACATTATAGGCTGTCAAGGCCGACTTTGCTTAATATACAATTCTTCTTAAAACTGCTAGGAGAAATCAAACAGATAATAAATATAGTCATATTGAGAAGATCTGATTGCGATTAATTTAAAGATTTTTCTCATTTTTTCTTTTATAGTTCGAGTGGATTCACATTCACAAAGGGAAGCAATTCGGATTTAAATAAACTACGAAACATACGAAAATGTCTCACTCTGTAACTATTACCCGTACCACTACCAGTACCACCAATACCTCTTATATTGTATTAAATACGGGTTATCTGAAAACTTTCTCAGGACTTTTGAAACTATTTGAACTTGTAAGTAACGAACGAAACGATACGTTAATGTCATACGCAATATGTTTTATCTAATATCGGCAGCTAATTGGTGGAGCGATGGTTGGCATTTTTGGTTATTATCAAAAACATGGTAACAGTATGTTTGTTGGATCGGCAGAATTATTTGCTCTCTTAATGTCTGTCACCTTCATGATCGGTACGTTTTGTTTGCTCCTCTCATGTCTCACATCGTTAAGTACGGGCGGCATTATAGCCAAAACGATTTATGTAAGTGTTGACAATGTTTTAAATGTGTTCCATTAATCATTTCTAAAAATGATTTCTTTACTCGCAGGAATTAATTTATCATAGCGTTGCTGCCATTTTATTATTAGCTGCCTCCATAAATCTGGTCATCGAGCTAAGCGATCGTCGTTACAAAGGCTATAAGCAATACGATGCTTATATGGCGGCCGGCATAATGGGCTTAATTAATACTGTCTTATATTTCATAAGTGCTTTTTTGGCTCATCGTTCATATCGTGGCATTTAAATTCATCGATTTTACAATTTATTTAAATTCAATCGCTTATTTATATACATACATACATACATACATACATACATACATACATGTATAATCTTACATCTTTATATGTATATAAGTTTGTTTTTTTAAACATTTTTAATTTATTTTTCTTAAAATAAGCGAAAATACCCACACATACTTATATCTATTACATACTATATATATATATATATATATATATGCATATGTAGGTTCAATTGGAATCAGCAAATTTTTGTAAAAAATAAAATACAATGTGGAAAAGAGTTCAAGCATTTTATATGAATTTAACACAGTCTGCCACGGTTTTATTAAATGAAACAACAACAAACATAAGTCACAAACACAAATAAGTTTTTATTTTTTAAGGAACATTTTTTACAAAAACGATTTTCCATAAGATCTCTCTTATATATAAATATGTGAAATTTTTTTTTCTATATACTCTTAATAAATTTTCAACTCCCCCCC
>KK499807.1:676760-696760 GCA_000688715.1 Glossina pallidipes
CCCCCTTCCATTCATTGTTCTTGTGTTTTATAAAAAAGGAAAATGGAAAATTTTGCGTTTAATTAAATAAATCAGAAAGTTATTTTGTTACTAAATAATTATTAAGAAAATAAATGAAATTGTAAATGAAAATTAACATTTTGCTCTTCAAATCAGGTCTACATAGCGAATGGCCCCGAGCATTGCAAATTGTCGTCTACGAAAAAAGTTTTATTCATATTACGTGAAAAAAAAGAAGAAGAAAGATTTAATGAAATTTTTTTTGAAATTAAAACAATAATTAATTATTGGATTTGTTTCGTTTTAGTCGATTGCGGGCAACTTAAACGATCTGTCGTCAAACCGACTAATTAAGTGAATTGTAGTAGGACGTCGCTGATTACTATAAGTCGTCCTTAATGCCCTTAACAGTCATTGAAAGGGCATTTTTCACTTCAAAACGTAGTTTTTTCTTCCAACGAAATATTCACCCAAGGTCACGCTTTGTCACGATGATACTACATGTTGCTCAAGTAAAGTGGCCATAGTTCTACTTCAATTTTATTTATTTAATTTTAATATTAACGATTACCTAGATTTAATTTCTTTTTTCTTTTCTTTTTTTTAACAGTCTTCAGGGTGTCACTTGAGCAAAACCGATAGCCGTCCAACGATATTGTTCAATTATTTTACTCTCACTGGACGATTATCGTTTTGACGATTATTTGTTTCATTTGTGTAAGCGTAACAATCGTCAATCCGTTTCTTTTAATCGAGAAAATTTCAGCAATTGAAAGGAGTTTATATATATGTATGAACTCGTATGAAACATATAAGGAAGCAATTGCCGCCTTAGCATTCACATAACATATGCCGCAACCAGAGCGGCATTGTTTCGATTCCGTTACATGTTAACCTTCCCCCACATATATAGCTGCTCCGAATTATACATTTACACCGATGTATTCTTACACGTATATATATACATATATTGAAATTGTACATATAATCACTCCGAATTATGCACCTATACCGATGTAAACATATATATATATATATATATGTATACATATATATAATTTATATTTTTATATACTAAATGCCAACGTCAGTACTCGCAAACTCATTTTTGTAATTATTCTCCAAGTTATCTAGTGTACCACACCTAGAAATTGCACTCTAAGTTGTACAAAAGCTTTCTCATCTAAGTTACGCTCTGTGCATTAACACATAAATGTTACAATACCGTTTCGATGTATAAGTAAGCACAAACCTAGTGGTCAAAGTTATTTATCCACATGATGGCATGACAGCCAACAGCTATTAAAGCGACAAAACCTCGATCTGTCTTTAGCTGTTCAGCAGCAGCCAGATATACAGGTAAGTTAAAGACACCCACCGCATCATTTGCGCATTGCTTGAACTTTGCAGGTCCGCTTTCCAGCCAAGCCATGCTGCACCGATCTGAACAAGTAATAATCAGAAGACTCTGGGTTTGGTAAGTGCATTGCGTGCAAAAGAACTTCCCACTGAAACTGCAATAGTGTACCCCCGACAACGCTCGCAACGCGTGTTCTTTATCATTTTTATCTGCGAACGTCACTGATCAAAATTTTTGCAAACACCTAATATGTTTGCATAGATCCGAGTCTTGCATGCCCACCGCCAATCGTTTTGACATGCCATCATTTTACGTTTAGTGACATAAAAGTGACTGAGATAACATTCATTGTTCATCATTTAGGTCATTTCAAGAAAAACCTATTTAAAAACAACTTTTCCTATATAGTTTACTTTATGCTTTTTAGTCCGTTACGTATCGCGTTCTATTCTCTAAGCCCTCTTATCGTCATCGACAGAATTGTTGAAAAAAAGTTAATCCACCGCATAGTGACGTACGACATATATATTACTTCCAAGGCTTCTACCAATTTTTCAGGTCCCGATAAATAGGTAAGTAAATGGAAGGTACGGATATAACCTCTCACCGTGCCTACTTTATGACCGGCGCGATATATACAAAACAGCTAAGGGATTGCATTCTATCTAAAGCATTTTTAATATTATTGATCGCACACTTGCTGTAAAACGTTACTTAGAGCTACGATATATTTAAATGTAGAATAACGTAGTCTTTGAGGTCGCTCGCGAGTGGATTGGAAACGGCTCGCTTGTAATGTATCCAAGATCTTCAATCGTCTTTAGTCTAACTGCAGTTGACTCCCGTTCAGCGCTTCCATAGTCAAAAAACGTATGATGTGATAGACCACTTGCCTCAATATTCTGGTGAATGACTTTAAGACGATTTACGATGACGTGAGCAAACTGATCGTCCAAATTTATGAAGGAGTATAATCTTCTTAATACCTTCTTGCTAGTGTCCAATTTCCAATTTTTCTTTTAAAACTAATTTGTGGCCGCAACACTCTTCTCCCTTTCAAATTTTGATGCGGTACACTTTTTTATATCCAAGGGATTTCGTTGCAGTATCATTACGTTCATTGTTGACCTGATCGAATGAGCAAACACCAAAATCGAAGGGGACTTTTCGGTTGCTGCATGCACGCTTTGCTAAATCTTCTAATGATCAAAACACTTTTCACATTTCATGACTTCGCTCAAACACACATGTACTTATCATTTTTGTCGAAGCTTATTTATGGGCGCCGGAAAAGGGGCGACAATGTTAATACATTAACATTCAATTGTTCAGCATCGAATGTACAAAATGAGTCAGCAATATTTCTCTTCTGATGAATCGGAAACATTGACTGACTAAGTCAACCGTCATACTTAGTTTGCACGCTTCCTACTTATTCGCACATCATAGTAGCTACTCTAGGAAATATCGCGAATAATAGATGCAGCGCCAATTAGATCTAAAATGTTAACGTAGACGAAGGGAGCATTTTGAACTGAATGAATGAGAGTCGGTTTCCGGCTAATTACAGTTTCGATATGTGTGTCTGTTTTTTCTTTTGATTTTATTTAATCCCAAAATTTGTATTTCCAAGTTAATTAAGTATTTGGAACATTTTATGTAATGGATATGTACGCATAAATACTTGCAAATAATGAACATAAATATTTGAAATATTGAAGCAATGAAAGAAATATGAGGAAGTTTTTGATAATACGAGTTATACTGGTCCGCCTTGGTTTGGTGCCCCTCTTCTGGCTAAAGTGTTAAGTACACGCGCGTAAATCATATAGGCTTGGACAACGATAACCATGCCGCTAAACATTAGAATAAGTTGTATAAGAGTTAGATTCATAGCCATTTGATAATCCTCGTCATCGAACACTTCATGTTCAAAGAAATCATTGATATCGCCTTCAAATCGGGCGTAATAATTATTGCGACTTTGAAAAAGGAAATACATTAGAACGGAGTAAACTAGAACGTGCTGTTTTTAGAGAGCCAAACGAAAAAAAAAAAAAACGAAGAAGAAGAGAAAAATCAAAATTCAAATCGATTTTGAAAATAAACTCGTATAACATCTATACAACTATAAATACACATACATACTTACATAAGCACGTAGATAGGTGCGAGCCAACTCATTTTTGGGTGTTAAAAAGAAAGACGCCACACCCATATAGAAACTAATGAAGGCGACACTTGCGCTAACATATTGATGCTCGAAGACATCAAGTTCATGCATAAGATCGAAGAAAGAAACTGTTAAGTAGTTCTTTACAGCCAAGGCCTTCAAAAATTCTCAAATAAAATAAAACTCCGATTCTGAATTGATTCTACTTACGCCAATAAGGATCATAAGTAAGCCCAAGCATTCTTTACGGCTAAAACATTTAATACGCATCTCGATATCGTTTGGCGAGCGAGAAAAGAAAATGGAAAAATTACTTTAAAAAAAAAGTTATTTTTTCCCGAAAGTTCAGACAAGCGACTTTTCTAAACTAATCATCCGACAACATATGAAATCCGAATTGTCATCGCAAAAAGCAAGGCATATTAATTGTCCCGTTATTAAATATATAGGGAAAGTGATTTTTTTTTTGTACAAAAAAAAAGCTCGTTTTTATAGTAAAAGTTTTAAAAAGCCTTTCTTTTTTAAGAAACAAATTTTTTAAATCTTCTTAATATATAATTTAAAATTGACAAAATTCTGTATTTTCCTACAACACAATCAATCTATAGTCCTTTCCTATTGATCAAGACCAAACGATATTTCAGACAATCTTTAATTCTGAATTGATATCGATATGTTTGTCGGTCACTGGTTTTACAATATTCGTGAGCTAAAGCAAATCAAAGAAGCGAATGCAGAATACACGTCCTTTCCACACCCAATTTTTGTAGTTTTCAATGTTAAAATATTAGCTTCGGTCGTGACCGAATCTTTTATACCCATCATTGTTGTTCTAAAAAGACGAAAAAAAAAAAATCACTAAATAAAAGAACTATATTTTCATGCTCCATAATATGGAGAGGGCGATACTGAGTTTTTCTATTTTCAAAATAAAAACGGGCGTTATATGTGTAGGTCACTTCCTACTTCTTTTAGCAAATTTGTTGACGATAATTTCATTATTTTTGCAAGCGGTAGAATGTTTACCACAGCTACTACGCGGTTGGGCAGATGGACTGATGGACAGGCGGACATTCTTAGGTGCATTTATAGAGTTTTCGAAACTTACTTCTGCGCATTATTAAGAAATTGAAAAAAAAAATTAAATTTTATTACACTATAATATTAAGCGGGCGTGGTCAATTTTTCGCATTTCCGTTCAGATCCGTATAGCATCACTCGCAGGACGAGTAGGAGCAAAAAACCAATTTTTTTATTCCTTTTGAAAAAGAGAGGTGTTCCCAGCTCGCGTAGTAGGTCCTTCGACCGATTTCAATGCCTCTTTTCAATGCTAACTAATGTTTGAAGTTGACCAGGAGACGGTTTACAACAAATATTAAACAGGCGGACAGACGGACATGCTTAAATCGATTCAGAATTTGATGCTGATCCACAGTACATATACTTTCGCTGAAGTTTCCTTCTGCACGTTGCGAACGTATTGACGGAATGAATATACGACTTATCCTCTGGTGATGGCTACAAAAATGAAGCATTTCTGCAAGATCTTGCTTATTTGAAAAAACATTTCAATCTACATCGCAATACTTGAGTGAAATTGAATGGCAAATTAATTTCCGTAGTTGGTCATTATCTTAAGGGCATATCTTGTTGTTTTTCTTCTGCCATAATAGCGGGTATTATAATAATAACCTTTAACCAATTCTTAGCCTGGCGAGTACAACGAATTAATTTTTTTTTGTTTTTTTTATGTTTCATCGTATTTGGAGATATTTGTGTGTCGCCTTCGAATGCATTCAACTTGAAGTCAAAGTGATTTGATTAAGAAAAGTTTCGCAAAATATCTGATCGTTTCAATAGGTTTCGCGAAACCGTTAACTGGTTAATATTGACTTTAAGTCTATGCTCCCCACTCATCATATGACGTTTGCTTTGATCGATAGTGACAGTAGTGAGAAATTAATCTGAAAAAGAATTTCGAAAATCATTTTGAGAAACTCTTTTTCGTTACTCTCTTCGTAAAGAGCCGCTACTGCCCCTGTCAGTGCTCTATGCGGAAATAGCTAAGCGAAATGCCTTAGAGGATCTTTTTTCAATTTCTCGCATGAAAAATAAATAAACTGGGTGCGGAGATCCACGAATACCTTATTGAAACGTATGCGTGAGGCTGCAATCGACAATCGATGGACATTGTAGAGATCGGAAATAATAGGCTCAATACTTTTTACGATACAATATTTCTAATTAAATGTATATGAATATAATCAATTAAAATATAACATTTAATATAGGCGACGGAACTTTCCTTTAGATCTAATAATTTTGTACTCATACATTTCATACAGTTTCATGTGGTTGGTTAACTTGGAAAAGTCAAAACAACGAAATTGTGTCAACAGAAATTTGTAAAAAAAACCGAAAGAAGTTTAAGTCATTTTTTGTTTTTGTTTTTTTTTTGAATTTCGCGTTTCTCGCTTCCCCGCTAAAAATGCTACTGTCGAAGTGCTTCAATCGAAAAGAGTGCTTAGGATTGGTTATGCTTATTATCGGCGTAAGTATATGTTAAACTACTTGCAACTGTGAGGAAAAGTTTGTCTCTTGCGAATAAACAGGAAGAAATTGCGCGAAAATCTTTCATTCAAAATAAAAAGGCATATCTGTCCGTCTGTCCGTGACTAGGCAATGAGTGAAGTGTGTGCGCCGAAAAAAAATCTAATGAATATTGGAATCAAAAACATGATGTGTGTGTGAATGGTATCTGACCTGACCTTAAGCGCACTTATGTATTGCATTTTATTCCTGTCTATATATGAATTTTTTTTTTTTTTTTTTTGGTTAAAGTTTTGTTAGGTGCAACGCTAGCACAAAGATTTACCTTGAAGCGACGCGAGTATAACGCACATTGTAGAAAGAATTATATCGCTTGCAGTCCTCAGCCAAGCTAAGCTAAGCTAAGCTAAGATAAGCTAAGCTAACCATTCTAGATTTTGGGTCCTTGGAAATAAATCTGCGTTACTTTGTTACAGGGTCTTGCGCTTTGGAATTATTATTTATTTGACTTCTTCCCCGCTATGCATGAAATGAACATTTTCGAACATCAGGTCTTCAGTGCGTGCCTATCCTTCATCAGTCTTTATATGGGCGTGGCTGCTTTCTTGCTAACGCCTAAAAATGAATTCGCACGCACCTTCTTACGACTCTTTGTAAGTATTTATTATTAAATATACAAATATGTATATAGAAACATATATATACATATATATGTATATGCGTACACTCTGCTTATGGATGGAGTCAAAGCGTAGATAACATATATGTATCATTTTGTTCACTATCATTTTCAGCAGCACGTTTTTGTTTATTCCGTTTTACTTTATTTCCTCTTCTCCACCCGATATAAATATTATATCGTGTATTCACATAAAATCCACAATTGGTGTGACCACGATATCTTGGATGATGAAGATCAAATTATGGCTTTAAGTAGCAGAATCCTGCATATCATATTAATATTATCCGGTTTTATAATTGGTACTAACGCGTATATGATCTATGCTCGGGCCGTACAAGCAATAGCAACACGACATCGTCCCACATAAAGTGCTGATTCAATTTTCCCCAATTATCATTAGTTTACTTACTTATCAATTACATATATATTTTTTAAATTTTTTTTATTTTGTTTTGTTAATGTTTGACGTTTTTGTTATTTTAATATGTGTGCAATAGTTGTGTGAAAATGTAAGTGAATTTATTATTATTATTATTATTATTGTGTTTGAATTACTTATAAAGATCAGAAAACAAAAAAATAAATAAATAAATGAAAGCAGAAAGAAAAACAAGAAGGAAAAAATTATTGAATCAATAAAAAAAAAGCAAAAGCTTACAGTAATTATGGACTCGGAAAGAAAAAGAGGGTTACGTGTTGTTTTCAAACTTTTCAAGTTTTTGATATCGTTACGCGAAATTGTAGCCATAGGAATGCTGTATTTGGCGGTAAAATTCAAAATAAAAATTTTTCTCATTTTATGTAAGCACTTCTGACTTTCTCCCACTTACCCATTTAAGTATCGTTTTCATCAATTATCTCAATTGTGTGGCGGTATATTGCGCTTCCCGATGGACGTATTAATTTTTGAATGCCAAGTCGCTAATATGACGGCCACAACAGTTCTTTTCATTTTTGCCATGGGTACTTGGCTGTATCAGTCCAACTACTCTTACATAAGGCTGCATGTACGTATTTTTGTAAGTTCTTGCAGTTATGCTCCGATATTCAAGGCCTATCTATCTAATCATCTATTTGCATTTACTTACTTATATTTCAGAGTATTGTGCTTTTCTGGAAGGTACGTCATTTCGTTATCGAGAAATGTATCATGTTTGGAAAAGAATATCGCTCTGAAGTGTTACCGAGCGATTTCTCGAACGATACGATTAGAAGAATGCGTGGAATTGATTTAAGAAAAGTCTACGATACGTGGGAACACGATATTTATGAAGAGCAGCAATTCATTGATATTGCGATATGCGAAGTATTCAGTTTAACCTTAGCTGATGTCTGGTTAGTGCTAATCAAATTTCTAACCCTTTGGGTTGTATTTGAATTAGCAATAGAGCCATGCCTGATAATAGGCTTTCAGAAATTGAAAGTAAAATTTAAAAAATGAGAGCCCATGGCGTCCTCAACAATATCTGTTTGCAATTTTTTTTTTTTTTTTTTTGTCTTAATCGAAAGACGAGAAGAGACCCGTTTACAAGAAAACTTATTTATCCATATCCGTTTGTCCGTACACTTGATTGCCATCAATTGCTTGGAATTCAATTATCGCCACCAACTGGCGTTGGTATATTTGTAGTCAGGACCTATAGATCGTATGACAGCTTGAAGGCTTTCGCGCCTACGTCTAGATATCCCTTAATTCGCTCAAAGGTGATTAACATCTAGTCTTGATCGAATCTTGAAAATTTGTTTCGTTGTTAAAAAACTTTCAGGTCCGAACTTTCGTTCATAAATTTAGAGTACACTGACGGGGTAAAAAGTTCCCCTACTTTTGTGCAATCGATAAATTGCAAATCTTTTTTTATAGGTTATCTCATTGTTTTTTAGTTTCTTTGAAGTCATTCAACCAGATTTTCTTGTAAACAATTTTCGCGTTTCAATTTATTCAAGCTTATCATTTAATTAGGAGGTAGAATACGAATCCACAAAAGTCTGCTAATTATTAGTATGTTTTTGCAAACTATTAGCTGCAATAAAGCCAGTAGTTTTCTCATATTTAAACTCGTATCTTTAAAATACACAAGTTCCAGATGTGAAAAGGACGTCCAAAGGATTCACAACAGATCTGATCTCACTGTGTATCTTATATCGCATTTTTAAGTTTTGAATTAGCCGAGGTATAGCTCGAAGGCAATATGTTCAGAATGATGCCTAATGTTTACAAATGTCAACACACATGATAATTGGAAGCGTAAGGTTCCATGATGCAGGCTATCTATTGACTTACAACAATAAAACGGAATGTGCCTTCGCTGTTTTTGAGTTGACATTATGAGCCGATCTGGATTTTCTTCTTCTTCTGCTTTCTCTTTTTAAAAGCTAAGTTAATCTTGATAATTTCCATATTAAATTTGCCTAAGTACACATATATTTACTATCCAAAGGGGGATCATATATAACATTTGCAGAATACTTATTAAATAGTCTCTAGTAATCGTACATTTCCACTTTCCGTCCTTCCCAAGAACTTGTTCATTAATTCCACGTTTTCTGAAATTCATGTAGTCTTTCTACGTCCGTCAATTTCATCAAATAAACGCGTTTATTAACGATATTTTACTTTATTTTCCCTATTGAACATGAAGTTCGATAGGCATACTCGGCAAAGAGCAACGTAAACTAGCCCCAGATTAATTAAATGCGTATTTTTAAACCTTACGTTATGTTTATATGAGAGCAAGGGCAGTCTCTATGCTTCGCTGTTATGTTCCACTTATACAATATTTGCATAGAGAAAGATGTGTAGACTTCTTTCACCTACTTTTACCCAAATGGACATTTTTTAGTTTTCCAAATTCTATAGTAAGTAACGGGTCAGTATTGCTTCGACCTCAAGCGAATATAATTTATTTTTTTTTTTTTTTGATGGCGTTCGACTCTTAACGAACACTCGCGTAGCGAGGCGACATGATAGTCCAAATCAAAAATGAGTCATTTTGTCCAGAACCACGTATGAGAGGCCATTTAAAATATATATTTATACATATGTTGTTGATCAATAGAGGATCTTAAGTCGATTTAATTCTGTTCGTTTGCGTTTTCGTTTTTTAAACCCTTACCGTTGCAAGTTTAGAAACGAGTGTAATGTTAAGCCGAAATTCATTCCACCCAATCTTCAATGAAAAAAAAAACAAAAAAAAAAATGAATGTGACCCGCGTAAAACCGCTCTCCTTATATAGAGGCACTAAACTGTCACTTCCAACCAGTAGGTAACATTGATCGCAGGCAAAGAAGAGATCCTAGATTTAACCAATTAACTAGTCTATGAGTGGTAGTGCTCGGCGACTGACCATATTCAAGAAAATTTCTGCAACTTGTTCGACATGGCGGATGCACTTTATAGTAACGAAATGGTATTAATCTAAGAGTAAACTGGCTGTATTTAGGTCCTTTCCAAAGGAAAAATCCCCTTAGATATAATTAGCAATCGAATTGTTACACTTGCTACCTTGCATGCTATTGAGGACCTGCGTTGTAAGGAAAGACAAAATATACGTACATTTGTATTGTTCTGAGACGAGTAATCTTATTACTTTTACAAAACCTCCTTCGTAACTGCAAATAATAAAAAATAAAAAATGTAAAAGTCAAATGCAGAAAACAATTCGAAGGCAAGATACGGTCATAATTCCCAATCTACTTTACAATGTGTACATAAAAAATGATTGTAATAAATTTTGATATCAAAGTATTTCTCTCTTTTATTTATTAATTAGTTAAAGATTTATATCTTTTATTATGAAGTTTTCTTTTTTTTTTTTAATTGGCATTTTTTTTTTTTTTTCTTTACAATAAAAATTTTATTAAAAGACCTCTATAGCTCTCGGAAAGCTCTCGTTTAGAAGCTAATAAGAGTAAGAGCAAAAGTTAAATAATAACCCGCTGAAAATATAACAAATAAAATCGATAACAAATAAATTAGAAAAATAAAATGATATATTTGAACAGCATAGTTAGTCGATCAACAAAAACAAGCAAGAGAATAGTGCTGTGATCATTGAAAATTTGTTATTTTATAGTTTATAATTCAATGCTTTTTTACTCTTACGTAAGACTTAGGAAGCATTATTTCAACTAAATTATCTTTTTGTAAAGACATGCTTTAATAATAAACAATTCATAACGTAACTGCACAAAAAAATATATAAAATTTTAATAAAATTGAAATTGCTATTAACAGTTGCGAACTTTCTTTTCCACAATATTGTTTATCTTAATAAAAGTGAATTGAGTGAGTGACTATAATTATAATCGCAAGTATATTTTTGTTTTTCGTTCTGCTGCTGTTGTTGTTGTTGTTGTTATTATTGTTATGATTGTGGTTGTTCTTGTTTTTCGTTCGTCCTCTATTGACTAAATTTAACACTAATATTATTAACTCTAGTTTTCATATGCTCTAAAATATCTTGTGAAAATTCTTCGAGTGTCGTGTAACGACTTTTTTGAAAATTAAAAATGTCTGCCAAAAAACCCAATAATTGATCTCTAAAATAATGGCAAATATCTTTAAGGTTTTCATCGGGCCCAAAGAAACCCCACGCCATCAATGGAGATAATTGCTCGGATATAACATAAAAATGTGACATAAAGCCCTCGGGATATTTAAGCATGCGCTTTTTGGCCTTTAAAACTGACCAAACAGCTGTTGTCAAAGCCTTTGGAATGCAAATGCAGATGTCAGGGATATAAAAAAAGAAGAAAATTAATGAGTATATCGTTATGGAAATGTGACTTTGCCAACCATTTTGCTAAATTGTATGGGCAACGTACCGTTTCTTTAAAGCCGTTCGATAAAAAACGATTTTGCACAACCGCTATAACACTGGCTGGTGGTGCATCTAGATCACGGAAGGAATCCAATATAATAAAATCCAAGCATATATCGTAAAATGTCATCACTTTGACATTGCGCTGTTCAAGTTCTTTTTGTATGTCATCCCAATTGTTGGAATCTTGTATGTAATTTATCATATCTTCGTAACCCACCAAAAACTCTTTTGTATCTTTATCGCCCAGACACAAAAGATCAGTAAGAATTTGACGACCTGTATCGATGACCCATTGGCCAATGGCAGGATCCTGCAATGTATAAACATTTAGCTCACATATTACCAAACTTGAAATATATTGAACGTAATTACAAAGATAATATATAGTTCATTTCGAATATCGGACTAAACGAGCGTGGAGTGAATTAATGTAATGAATATAAGTGTTCACATCCTGAAAGTCCAACATTTCCAAAATCGTTGACCATTTTTATTACTCACTTTAAATAGATACTGGAAAGCTAACCGTACACAATGCAATTTAGCTAAGTATTCGGTTTCATTAGCGCAATGAACTAATTCTGTATGGGCGGTGCGATAAGGTATGGGCGTTTCCTCGTGGTGTATTATAGCTGTTTGATACAGCGGATACTCATCATATTCGGTGTCAGCAAAACCATCGAATTCTCTCAAGTCCGCCACTTGATCTAGAGCAGAAGCAAAACTTTCAGCTGAATCGAAATTCGGATCCGAAGCCGTTCGGCTAATGGAAACCGAACGACGTGATTGTTTATCTTCCTCGTTTAGACTTTCTGTAATACCCATATTGCTCTCTTCTATGATTTCCTCGATACTTGGCTCTTCGCGAAATAATACGGAGCGCTGGTCAAGAAATAATAATTCGCTCTGTTCTTGAAGTGTGTACGCCATATCTAAAAGATTTTGTATTTCGCGGCAGAACTCCGACTCCTCCGCGGTTGTAAGTAAAGCCGGTACACCGCCCGGTGAATAATGGGACGCCAACGCATCTTCCCAGAAATTTATAACCGTATCTAAGGCTTCCATACCCATAACACCTAATTGTTGAGCGGTTAACTGAGAGGCGTTAACTCCGCCTTGACTCGGTATGACCGATGTTAAAGCTCCCGGTCCAATGGAGCCACTAGCTACGGATAGGCGATCTGATTGTGAATAGGCTACGGTAGAACCTACAGGACTGCCAGAACGCGCCGAAGCTTTTGAACCGGCTATCGATATCAAGTCATTTGGGCTACGCATGCTGTTACGTGTACGCCTTCCCGTATACTTCCGCGGCCGACGAGGTGGACGAGGCGGCTTCCGTCTTCGCAAATATCGAGACATAACGCCCAGCAAAGTTACTCCAGCTGCTATAGACATAAGGACAACCTAATATGTTAATAAAAAATTATTTTAGAATATGGATTCTGTATTAGGGAGAACACCTACCTTTTGCGTCATCGACATACGTACGGGAAACAAACGAATAGCTGGCCATTTTGCCGGCACCAAGCTCTTTAACATTTTGCCTAAATTTTGTATAATGGTAAGTGCCGGTTTTATCTATCTAACAATTGTGCGTTTACCTAGTTACTTATCTATGAATTAAATGCTTATTATATTATAATTCTCTCGATCGCATATTGAAAGAGAAAGTTAATGGTTGTGGTAAATATATCATTTGCGATACTTTAAGGTTAGCTATAAGAATTTAATAAATAATTTTTGAATTCTTGCCCAAGCAGAATTAATCCGGTCTTTTATAGTGCAAGCAGACTCTTCCGTTCCCTAAATTTGTTTATCATGTGTTTTTGTTTCACTTATGTCATAGAAGTCAGTAATTTTCGCCGTTTAGTTTAATTACTATTTCTAATATACACAAAAAAGCGACTTAAATTTTGCTAATAAGATCATTACAATTTCGTATCCACTTTCACCGTCTAAATGCCTTTTCTCTTTTTTCTTTAACAAATATAAAAATCAATTGCATCACAATATAATGCAGAGTTGTTAAGTTTCTTTCTCGTTTCGCAACACTTTTAGCTGTGACATCTGTTAGAAAAAGGTTGCAATTTTTGATTTTGTTCCATTCCATTATTACAGTTGTTAAAAACTTCTGCTAGGCACGTTGCCCGCGCGTAAAGAAGTAAAAGAAGTAACCAATACTATGGTATATTATAAAATGGAACACTTCGCAAGCGATATTCACGCAATAAAAATATTATGTACCACTTCCCGGTCCGAATATGAAACCAATGTAAACGTAATGTTAACAAGAAAGCGAAAAAACTGAAATAAGCACAATTTTTGATTTTTGTGCAAGATGGCTGTGTAAGACCACGCACGACAAACATATATTTGTGATGTTTACGATAGATATACTTATGTGCGCTTATTTGTGTGTTTGAGGAATTATATGCATGAAGGTAAGCAATGGAAAATTTACTTTTTGATTTTTTTTTGTACTATTGTTAACTTTTAGTATTTTGATGTAAACTTTTCTTTGCAAGTGCACTTAATATATTTGCTTAAATATTCAATATTTTTCTACATGTCTATCTGGTTATTACTGCATTTGTGCCTTTTTATAATTGCGTATATGGTATGGTAATTGTGCTAATACAGTTCCGTACAAGCTTATTCAATACATTCAGAGATAACTAAATGACAACATGATCCAACATTTTGCTTAAAATTCAAACTAAGAGAGTATTACGGACTGTTTGCTTTCCTGTTGTCAATAACAGCAGTAACGCTGTTAATAAGCAACCGCTTGACTGCTTGCTCTTTCATGCTCATTATTTTTATGGGCAAAAGTTCTGTAAGTAGTCAGAAAAATCTGACTAGGATAGGCAAAGTTTTTGGACACTCTCCTGTAAAAGGATTCCTACGAATTGTTAGCTGAAATGTCACATGTTCGTTTTAGACAATCAGGTGAGGCATCAACAACATCCCGCGGGAGAAATCACGGAGAATTTTCAATGTGACCTCATATAAGGATTCTCATGAAAGCTAAGCTTTTGTATGATAATATTTTATATTTAAAAGTACGTGAAGAACAATTAAATGTTTAACAAAAAAATGAAATTTGCTAACTTTCAACCATGCCAGTTGACGTTTTGGATATACTCCGGTATAAGGGCTTTCAGCAGCAGGTTGTCTTAAGATGAAAACAAGTTGTTTAATGCATTATTAAGAAAATAAATAAATGTTTGTATTAGGCAAAGTAGTTTAGGGCATCTAATGATCGGCCTTACCCGATTTTACTTGTAGGCTAAACTGACTTTCCGCTTACGTATTCGTTGAAAGATTTGATCAGTTGATTTGACAGGGACATTATATCAATCGAATTTGCAAAGAGTCTTTCGAAGACTAATTTTATGCATTTGAACGATAAGTCAGCTAATTTCATCTAAACGATAGACCAATCAAATTTATACAAAACAACGATGCCAAGGTGTGGTATCTATCGATAAATTGACGATCTGATTGATTGATCTATTGATAAAATGACGGAATTTATTGAGAAATTAGAAAATGATGGAAATTATTTTGATTAATATATATTTTACCAATTGTCCGCTAGCGATCAAAATTTTTCCAAACACCTAATAAATGTAACGTCCCAAGGTAAGATAGCAAGAAGTTTTAACAAAGTGAAGGTAACCTGGTCCATAATTTAGAAGTTTATGTCCTTACTAAAGAATGGTTAGCAGTGCACATAAATTGATTTTGGTTCGTGCCTTTGCTAAAATCTATTTCATAGCGAGATAAAAACAATAATCAGCAAAATTAAATTAAATAAAAGTAAAGGATATGAAAATATAAAAGAAAGTAAGTCTCACAAAAATGTTAGCTAATTCTCGGTGACTTGCACATAGCAGACACGTATATAAAGTAGATCATGAAATATGTTTGAGGAGAAAACTTGCTTTTTCATAAAAATCTTTTCTAAGATATATATATATCTTAGATATAAGGGAAACCATTTAAAGTGAAATATTTCGTATTAATTGCAGATTTCTGTGGTGATTTAACGTGCAGGAAGATAGGGAAGGCAAGATGCCCGTTAACATGCGAGTTATTTATGGGTGAAGCGGCGCCGTCCAGAGACTGAGACAATCCCTATAAGCTAGATGTCTAACTACAACTGGAATAACACTGCCCTTTTGTAAGGATTAAACTTGTACTCCATTAGGTTGTCTTTTGGGCGCGCCTCCCCAGAAATACGCGCATGAAAAATGTGCCCTCGTATAGAAACAAGACATAATTTTTGTGTTCTATATAATAAAAATAAGAATTATGCTAGACCATGTGGTGTAGGGTATTTAACGGTCGACCTTGGCCGACTATAATGTTGTTAATTATTCAAAATATATATGCGTCGACAGATACAATTAACATGATCTACTTCATGCTCTCAGCTACTAGTACTCCACAGTATTCTATAATTCAACTGTTCCTGCTTCAGTTAGTTTCTCTTTCCTCCATAGACATAGTCTTTGAACAAAGATGTGCTCTTTTATAAAGAAAACAAAACTTATTCACGTGCGCTCTTAAGCTATCTGTGAGGAAAATCTGTTGCCAAGCTGTAAATAGTCAAGCTTTAAATTCCTCTTGGCCGGTCAATGACCGTTGCCCAGGATTACAGGCGAAAAGAGAAGAATATATTTAAATAATTCATTAGTTACTTTTAATGATGCTTTCAAGTTTAGCCGCTCAACTGAAGAATCTTAATTTTCGCACACGATATCTCTTTTCTGATGAATACCTACTCACTACTGTTGTTATAATGCATGGACTAATCCTTCCCAGTTGATAACTTGCAATATATCGCGAATCGGTTTTGCTGTATGGATAGGTGGACGGATATATTATTAATATTTCGATGGTTTCTTGAGTAGCGAACGGTTTAAAACGATTTAATGTTGTTGGTAGAATTTGTAGAGTAATAAGCCTTTCGTCATACCTTAACAGCTAATGATGACCCTTCCGGTCGACCCCCAAAACAAAGAATATCATCTTCCTGCCAAAATGATGCCGTCTCGCAAGCGATATGCATGGCACGCCTTAATTTATCCTTGAATTTTTAATGTTGAGATTTTCGAAATATACCCACTTTTCGTTCTTAGATATTTCGTGATTATGAGAAGGTATGATCGCTTAGACGAATGGTGAAAATGAAAAAGAAGGATTGAAGACCGACTTGCTTCTTTAGAAAAAGTTCTAAGATCTCACTCATAACTCGGGAGACAGATAAATAAATCGATTTTATTCTTATCACGAATATATACATATATGTATATACATATATATATCTTATAAGTTCTCTGACGCTTCATTCTATGTCTAACGAGAGGATGGAGTTTCTAATTTAGTTATCGTTTTCGGGGACATAGTGTTTCCGCAGCCGTGCCTGTTTTTCATATTAAAATTATGTAGAGTACCTGCCTACCTATGCGAGTATTTCCACGAGACCTTGAAAAGGAAAGATTGATAGGAGAACATGCATACGATTGCAGTTAACTTTAAATTAAGTTTTTATTATTATGTAATGCTCTTTTGAGAATAATTTTATACAATCCATGAAAGAAAACTCAATGTTTCTTGATGAGATTGGCTTCACATCTCAAACTATGATAGATTTCCTCGTTGGTGTGCTCGTTAGTTAATTCAGTGACAAATTTGACGGCACGGTCGTTGAAGAGAATATTCTTTTCATGAGTCTTGTATTCGCCGAAGAGATTGAAGACATCTTCAAATCTACCATTGTGACCGAACTTTTCAGAGAGAGAGACGAACAAGTGTTTGATGGTATCTTGTTCGACAGGGGTCATAGATTCGCGGATGAAAATGGCAACGGGCAAATAGGCTTCCAAATTGCAAGAGCGCCATTCAGTGACGGCTTTCTTTTCCAAATTGGCGCACAACAATTGCTTGTTTTTCCATTGTTCCAAATCCTTGGCGTTAACGATCATAATGTTCTTTTCGGAGGAAGGAGTAGTTTGGCAGGTATTGATATTGCGCAATTTGTTTAAGTAAGCGGCAGCTTGGTGAGCACGTTCATCTTGACCGTTGTAGTGACTAAGCAAAAAAAAATTTTCTTTTAATTGACGACATAGTCCTTCTCACACGGGTACCTTTAATACTTACATAGGCATAGTTTGTAAATTTTGATGAGTCAAAGTAGGTTCGACAACAGCTACATACACATCATTTTCACCATAGCTTTCATAAACAACGGGCTTGAGTTTATCATTGCGAGCAACTTTGTAGTTGTTAGCGTGGACGGCAGCTAAATCGGCTTTACCTTCTTTAACAGCAATGACGCAGTCTTTCTCTTGGACACATTCCAATTCGGGACGGATGTCACGAGAGTAGGCAGCACGGCGTAAAGTTTCGCATTTATTGTATTCGGTTTCGGTTTGGACGCACATCTTCATCTTTCTAATAGCACTGCCATCGCGTTCAATGACATCTTTGTAGCCAGCACGTTCCAAGTATACTTTGGGGTCGACAGCTTCGGGCTTGTTGTGGTAGACACCATCTTCTTTAATCAACAAATGAGCAGCGCTTTCTTTGTTTTGAGCGTGCAAGCCGTTGTCGAAGAATTTCTCCAAACGTTGTTGCAATTTGTGCAATTTTTCTTGACCTTTAACGGCATCGTAATTGGAAACGTAACCAGTCCAGGGACGTTGGGCCCAAGAGCAAGCAGGTCCAGTAATGGGACGTCTAGTACCATCTTCGCACAAGTATTCAAATTCGGAAGCATCGCCCTCAGCAGTAGTGCCGGGAATCATCTGAAAAATTTTAAAACATTGAGGCGAAGGGTTGCATTTTCTTTATAAACATCTATATATCATTCCGTGGGTCGTTTCTGAAAAGACGGGTCTTTCGTTTTCAAAATTAATATATCTATGGTTAACTCAAGACCCTGGAAACGAAATATAATATCCTAACGAAAATTTGAAGCTTTAAGAAGAATTTAGTCCTCTCACGCTGAACTCTGCTTAAAATAGCAAAGGACAAAAAACATGCAGCCTGGGGGCTGTGAGTACGGATAGCGAAGAAGGTTTTCTTTCAATTTTCATGTTAATACTTACACCGAAGTATTTCTTGATGAATTGCACTTTAGTGAAAGCAACGTCACCTTTGCCTTTATCCAAACAGCGAATAGCGCCATCATAGCCAGAGAATTTATCGGGATAGTTGCATTGTTCGGGATTTTCACACAAAGCGCACAAGTTGGAGTATTTCTTTTCTATTAAAAAATAAATTAATAAATAAATAAATAAATGAATAAATAAAAGAGACGCTCGTTATAAATAATTCCGCTAAACTTTTCATGTGTTTTCACGAATACATACTCAATAAACGATCAGTTTCGTGATGGGGAGAGTAGGTGCCGACCAAGCAGGATTGAGTAAAGAATTCCGACAAAGCTTTAAGTTCACGTTCGGTGGCGGTAATTTCGGGATCCATAGATACTTTAAGAATATTGCTATTCTTCAATTTGGTAATGGGGATCTAAGGCGGAAATTTAAAACGAATTAAACGAATGTTGCCTAAACTTGAAGATTATGCGGATACGAATTACATACTTTGTAGCCAACGTTGCGACCGTAACCAGTATGGCAGGACTTAGCACCGCGTAAATCCTTCAAACTGTGAATGTTAGAGTTTTTCTTAACTAAGATGATACCTTCGTAACGGAAGTCGGCTAACGTAAAAATTTTGAAAAAGAGAACAAAAGAAGAAGAAGATGTCACTTTATACGTTATCGGTTGTATGCAAAAGGTTACTAACCATCTTTGTCATCTTTAGTTCTAATTTCGGAGATGACTCTGAAATCTTCATTTTTGGTGTGATAAGCTACGTACATGTCTTCGGGTTCACTAGCCAAAACGTCGGCTTTACGTTCGTTAATCATATCTAAACAATCAATACGATCTCTACCGGCTACACATTGCATATTAATACCGGCCTCTGAAGGATCCTTCAAGAGGGTTAAACAATCCTCATAATATTTTCGAGGTACACACATACGGTCTATAAACGCAATCAAATCACTAATAATGATGATGATAAGTTTTCATAAATTTACTCACAAATTCTTTCCTCGGCGGCTTGGCTTACAGCCAACACACCCATTACGGCGGCTAGACACAATAATTTTGTTGAAATCATGCTTGCAATCTGTGCGAATTCAATGGCTTGACTGCTAATATTCTTAATGCGATGAGTTTCTTTATATACCTTCTGATCTAGTCTCTAAAGAGAGCGCAAGTTGAACTCAGTTTTTCAATTCTTTTTTTTTTTTTTACTTTTTTTACTTTTTTTTCACATAAATTATTGTATCAGTATCCATGGGTACGGCGCATTTCTATCTCTAT
>KK499807.1:698297-717761 GCA_000688715.1 Glossina pallidipes
GGCCCCCCCCCCCCCCCCCCCCCCATTTCTTTCTTTCTTTCTCTTTTATGACTTGATTCGGACCACCACCGCGTTATACGAATATTCGACGTTCCCTCAAAAAAAAAAAAAAAATTCCAATAATCCCACCATAAGTTTTATCCGATCGGTTTATTACATAGGGCTTGAACAATTACCGCTTTACGATTACAACACAAGTACATAATTCATTTAGTCTAAAGGGAGACAACTAAATATTGGTCAATTTGCAAAGGTACATATGGTTTCGCCTATGTTCGCTGTTGCTCTTAACCTAGCAACCTAACAGCATGTAACAGCAGGCAGCTATTTCTGCATCTTCCTCTATTGCATTGGCGAGAACAAAGCAGATACGGTTTCGGGAAACGGTTAACACTGCTCAGTTAGTGGTAGCTACCTTTTGTACACATTTCAATGGAGAAAAGCATCAATAAAGCGGATTAGCAAGATTAGGCGAGTAGAGTACACGTGTACGTAGACTGCATAAAGAATTTTCAATCGATAAAAGCTATATATATATTTCATTTTGAAAGAACTGAATTACTAATGCTGAGCTCATTTAATGTGCTTGATGCACTTAAATCATCAGAGATAGCATTAGAATTTTAATTAGCCGAAATGGCTTGGCCGAGACTCTACGCATTTCATATTAAATCGAAATGAAAGTTTGAAAAGTATTCTATTTTTTGGTTTTAAAGTGAAGTGAAGGAGATGAAATTGCGTTCCGAAATTCTGTATTATACGAAGAAATGCAATGCAAGCATGCAAATGCATCAAACATTATATTAAATTAAGTATACCGCATGAAAAGTGCAAGAAATTTGAAATTGACCGCAGTACGAATTAAGCTCATCTGCTTGAGTTCTTTGCCTTTTTCTTTTCTTGTGTTTATTTTATACCAACATATAATTTATTAAATAAATTTATATTCTGACTCTATCGCGGTCTCTTGTCTCCTGTCTCCTTTTATTTGTTAATATTATAAGAACTGATTGCGAGGCAAATGCGTTACACGACTTGTTTATGATACGTATCCATAAATTTCAATCAGGTTTTTATCCATTGGCTGCTCAGTAGATTAACTCTAGTTCTCTGTTTGGTTTCTCTTTTTTTCCTTTAGTTTTATTTATCATCATCATAATTATCATCATCATCATCATCATCATCATCATCATCATCATCATCCATAAGAGGTTTGTGTTGCATGAATTTCTGAAATTCAAAACAGGTTTTCTTTTTTTCTCCACTTTCCTGACTTAAGGATATACTATTTTTATTAATGCAATTGTAACACCCATTAAAGTGTAGTAGAAAGACTAGCTTTGTACAAATCTTTTGCAAGGCATGCAATTTTGATTCGAATTGAATTTACAACCGATTCGATTAAGTTTATCTCTTCTTCCATCCTATCTCTCAAGTTCATCAATATTGTTTTATCGGCCAATATATATCTGGAATGTAAGTAAACGCGGGAAAAATTAAGTTTCACATTATAAAATATTTCCCATCATTTTTTTTCTCACGAACTATACGAAAATTCGATCGAGCATCCATTAAAAGTATACAAGTCTCAGTTCTCTATAGGTAGACGCTGGCTTACAGGCATTGTCGAAATGAATACAAAATCTAATCGCTTTGGACGGACAATCAACGAAAGTGAGGTTGGGTATCTGAAATTCATCTCAAAGCGCATATATATAGTTTTCTTAATTTGAATTTTAGCCATTTGTCGTTAGCAATGCATCGAGTAGCTCTCGACGTTATCATGCATGCCCATAATTAACACCTGTCTCGATGTTTGCTTTTATTTATTAATTTATTTATTCAGTTATGTTTTTTTCTTTCTTTTTTTTTTTTTTTCATTTTGTTTATTTCAATAATTTGCCGGCCGGTAAAAATTTTTCTACTTATCAGAATTTTCGTATAATCTCTTATGCCATTTTTATATACATATTTATAAACATATTATTATACCAAGGGAGCTGGATTCCTTCGCTTTGTCATTTCGTTAGTAACATTCAATTTTACCAAATTTATAGATTTCTACATCCGAGATTCCGAATACGATGACGATTCAACCAAGTCTTTCTATCTATCTATCTATCTATGCAAACAACAAGCTTCGCGAGAGCTATCAACTAAAGGTTGCAAGAAGAAGTTGCGAACTTTTACATGCATTCTACTTAAACGTTGTATAGGATCGACCTGAGTGACCAAGTAGACAAAGGATCTCAACTGTAACAACTCGAAGCGTGATAAGGCAGAGTTTTCGAGAAAACTGCTAGTGCTTTATGATTTTAATCTTGGATTTTACTCCGGATAAATTGATTATCGAAAAAATAATAAGAAACTTTATATATTTTTTGTGTGTTTACACACAAAAGTACTTTAAAGTATTTACAAAATTTCTCGATCGCCTTCTTCTCAAAGGAAAATCCGTAACGATTGTAACGCTTACATGTTAGCAAGAGGCAAAAGGTAGAGGAAAAGTTGAATGAAAGAAAGAAGTCCAGAGTTATATGCGAGAAGGTTACTAAGGGATCGTAAGTGTCGCTTGCACACTGGGGCCATTTTAAGGTTCTTGATCTTGAATAAACTCCATCGTAACTGCAATATGTTCCTTGACAATAATTTTACCTTGAAAAGAATTCTCAGTCGATAATAAGAACCCTCTACTTGTTACAGCTCTTTTCTCGTCTACAGACTGACAACATTTTCAACTAATTCGTGGCATGTTTGTAGTACGTACATCATACAAGAAAGAAAAATTGGATTTGCTTTACTTTTCTTTACAGCGAGTCATTGAACGCAACATCTCGCTTTCCATTGTCCACTTGACACGCCCACAATCCATAATAAATATGCTTTTTTTGTAATTAAGTTGGAAGTCGAGGTGCTGGCAGGTCGTCTTAAGATCAAATGTAGTGCAGCAATTTCGTAGATTAGTACGGGGAAATTTTCGCCAGAAAAGAAATCACTTAATTCAATTATCATTGGTTAGGGGTCGTTATGTCGCCCGATCTGTTCAATTGCGTTAGGGATTTTCTAAGAAAAAGCAAACATAATAACAATGTATAATTAAATTTGGAAAATTCTAAGCATTTTAGTTACGTAACGAAATGTTGATCAACTTGATGTGTGTGTGTGTGTGTGTGCAACTGTACAAATACGTATTTGTAAAATTAAGATGAATGTACGCAAGATAAGGTCTTAATTATTTCTTTTTTCGTTCAGCAATTAAAGTTTTCTTGTTTTCGATTATCAATTTCTTCTCTTTCTCTACTGAATTATCCGTAAAAAGAAACAAAAAAAAAAAAAAACAAAAAACACAGTCACACACACACGCACAAGAAAAATTAAACTTTCTTTGTTTTTTTTTTTCAATCTTTGTTTGTTTTAGAAACAGAGTCACGCAAATTTAATGGCTTCGTGGTTAAGTTATAAATTTTGATGAAGCAGTCATGATTAATACTTGTGAACTTACTTCCAGATATATCATAGAATTTATATATGAAACAATTGTATCTATGGGATCGCTACGGGCTTTCAATTCAAAGGTCGGATTCATTTATCTTAAGAAACAACTTTTAAACTATTGATGTTTGGCTAATTATTTCATTCTTTGCAAGAACTATTTTTTTTTCTCATTAAATCTTCGCTTTAACACATATATGCATATATCTACTCTTCTCGAGAAAATTAAGAAAACGTAATATTCTTTAATTTTTTTCTTTTTTTTTTTTTTTAATTTTATGAAATCTGTCGTAATGAATTTATATGACATTGGAATTTTTAATTATGTCAGTTTAAATTCACGTTCATGAGGAATATTTGTTTATTGATGTACATATATATATATATAAATAAATATATATGTAGGTATGTATATGTAATTACAAAAAAAATATGGCACGTTTTCATATATATATTAAGTTCAATGTGTCACTATCATCATTCCAAAAAGGTATGAAGGGAAGGAAACATGCAAGGAAGCTACATTTGCCTTGGAATGAATGCTAAGCCAAAGGATTAAAATTCATATATTCACTTTAGGATCAATATCTGCTGCAGATTATAAGTTATTGCTAAGAACATCGTCAAATAGAATGCACTTTTAAATCGTTTTTGATCTCTTAGGCATCTCGTTCGTTTACTTTGACCAAAGTCAAAGGATTTATGAAAGATTTCAATGCTTTCTCTCAACTTTAACTGGAATAAGAGCAGCAATGTGAATATGGGGACATGGTTAGATTACGCTGATTGAGGATATACGTACTTTATTTGTGATCTGTGATACTTATTTATGCCCATTACAGAATCGATATACAAGCCTGCTAAATATCAGTTTACTTCAGTCATGGATATGAAAAGAAAATATGAAGGTTTCTTTATAGAGCAGAAAAAATTTTTTTTTTTTTTTTTTTTTTTTTTTTCATCCATTGTTGTTGTTGCAAACATAATCTAAAGCGTTTGAAATTTGATTAACATTCATTCTACTGCACTTGAAGTTCAACTGACCTTTTCATAAGTCGTGCTCCGACTTTTCATACATTGAGTTCGAACAACTTTTCTCAGGAAGTTCAACTACAGTAAAGTATATATATTTATATACTCTTCATCATATTTGTATCTCACTCTCTTCATCTATGTTTTGGGCTTATAATTATGATAATTAAATCAGATCTAGAACATGTAGAAAATCGAATGTAATCTTAGTCTTAATCTTTCTACCTTCGTTGCATTAACTTCCGGTGCATAGGTCGTCCATAATTTGATAATTCTTGAAATAAGTCCTTGTGTAATGCTCGTTTTTTCTACTAAGCTCTTACTTATATTCGTTACATATTTCTTTGGTTAACAATGACACTTGAAGAACATGTTTGACTACTTTACTGTGAGTATATTACTTAGAGCAAAGTCTTATCTATGGCAGAATACATGTTATTGGGGGCTTATAGGATTAGATGTACAAAATATTGCAAAAAAGGAAAATATTCGATATTAAAATAGTCGGTCCAAGGTTTATATAATTTCTTCCTTTTCTTATACCACCCATCGAAGGATGGAGTATACTAGGTTGAGCCTCACGTTCCAAGCACTCAGATATACGCAGTAAACATTTTGTAAAAACAAGTAAGAACATTATAGGCGGACAAGGCCGACTATTAGATACCCTACACCACTTTGCCTAGTATAATTATTCATTCGTTTTGATAATATTACACCAAAAGTTAGACAGTACTTTCATACCCAAGGTATACTTTTCATGAGAGTATCCAAAAAGAAGACCTACGTTGTCCAAATGCGGTAAAGTTGATTTCTATACCAATTTACTGTTATGAATTAATTGTCACCATAAAATATTAGAAATTAGACTTTGTTACTATATAAAGAGTCAGTTTTCGTAGGAAAGGTTATATGAGACAGCTGGTCCAAGTTTTTCATAACAATTTAGAATGCCGAAATACTACTACTTAGCCAATTTTGTCGAGATATTTTGAAAATTGTAATTTTTTGCCGTATAACCATTTTTCAGAATAGGGCGTTATATGGGGAGTGGTCGAAAAGGTGGACCGATTTGAAACATTTTCAAAAGCGTTCGTCGTTGGATCAAAACACGTCATTGTGCCAAATTGCGTCAAAATATCTCAAATCATGGATAAAGATCAGACGCACAGACGGACAGACAGGCTTAGATCAATTCATATTATGATTCTGAATCGATCGGTATAATAAAAGATGGGTCTATCTTAAACCCTTCTGCGTGTTACATACGACTGCACTAACTTAATATACCCTGTCTCACAAGTGGTGTAGGAGGTGTAGTGATGAAATTGATTGAGATTGGTTCATAGGAGCGTTTCAGCCAAAAAAAGCTAACGGTAGAAGAATTGGATCACATAGGTCTATTTTCATTGAACTCCCGTTTACATAGGCGCTATCATGAAACGCAAACTCTTATATGAACAGAAAATCGAGCCTTCCAATATGCGAGTTTTCATGGAACTTATGGCTTTGTACGCAAATAATGAGTGATTTTTGGTTGCATAATACCAAAACTAGCGAAATGGTGCAAGATATGTAATAGTCGGCGTCGCTCGATTATAATTTTCCTACCTGTTTTCAAGTAGCAAATATATGCAAGATATACTAAATTGGATTTAGTCCGTTTTCAGGTAAAAAGCAATTAAAGGCATTAATATTTTTTTTTGAAAACTTTCATTATGTAGTTAGATTTTATAAATACAATTTATTTAATTTAATTTACGAAGTTTAGTACAAATATAATTATTAGAAATTAAATGCAAATCTGCGATCTTACATTTTTCATGTATGATTACTAAATAAATGCAACGCTGTGTGCTAATACCTGATATGATTTAAAACAGTTGTTCGCCTTTCTGATAGCGATCAGCCGGTTTTTGTTTATATTTATTTTTCACATTTGTTTCTTCAATTGCTGTTCGTCCTATCTTTTCAAGTGCCAACACACTCATTTTTCATTCCCTTTCCATTTTTTTTTCTATTCTTCCTTAATGTTTAGTATATTTTTCTTTTTTATAAAAAGCATACTTGTCGAGTGAATTTACAGAGCATAAGAATTGCTAAAAGTGTATTTTCACTTTAACTAGAATGCCTCAAGCTCAAGTAACAGGTGTAATAAATTCTATATTTACTTTATTAATATCTAATAATAACAGAGTTTATATAATTAATTTTTGAAAAGGAGCACTTTCTTTGCTAGCAAAGAGGCCGCAAAGCATCATTGAAAACCAAATTTATCGACGTCAACGTAGCCTTGAATTAATAAATGCTCTACCCAAAGAGCTACATGACGATAAAAAAAATGAAACTAATCATAAGGTAGGGGGAACATAACATCTTAAAAATAATTTGAATGGTTATTTAGCATGTTTAACCTACAGACATACGTGGTAATAGTTTTCAGTGAGAAGGCCAAGCTACAACAATGCCAAGATGTTGAAAAGGTTATACAACAATTTCATGTCTTAACTACATTGGAAGTACTTAGGTAAATGAGAAAAATGAATTAACGATATATATATAATATGTTTGATGATATATATTATTGTGCTTTTAGCAAAACTGAAAAGTATTTGTATTTGTCAGCTACTACCGACAACTTATTACGTTTTGCTGACGAGTCGGAACTTATAAAAAAGACTGTAACGGGTAGTATGCAAAAATTTAATTACCATTCGGTAGAAGATTTCCTTTTGTCTGGTATGACTGTTAACGATATCGTACGCTATTGCGAAGCTCCCGTGCTCATTAAAGATGCAATTAAGCCTTCGCTATTATCCTACATAAGAAATGGTGTAATAGAAGATCTATTCCCTTTACATGACTATGTAAGTGTGCATATGTCCGCATAAATAGGCAAATTTAAAATAATTTTATTTGTAATTTCGACAGGAGTATTTAGAAAAATTCTCATTCAATTGGAGAAGACGATCCTTACCTATTGAAGAGATACGCAATTACTTTGGTTCTAGTATTAGTTTGTATTTCGGCTTCACTTTATTTTATACTAAGGCTTTAGTATTTCCGTCGTTATTTGGTTTAGTGCAGTACTATTATTCTTTCAATTTGTCTTTAGTTTCAAGTTTCTACGTTATATGGACTACGGTACTATTGAGGTTTTATTTTTCTTTCTTCAGAGAGATTATTTTGAAAGTTTGATTTGGTTTTTCAGATTTTCTTAGAATTATGGAAACGTAAATGTGCCGGTTATTCTTATCGTTGGGGTACAATCGAAATGACTAGCTTGGATAAGCCACGCACTGCGTATAAAGGTGAACTCAAACCAGATCCCATTACCGGCAAATTAACGCTGCAATATCCTATGCGATACACTTATCTGCAAATGTATTGTATTTCATATCCGGTAGTATTCTTATGTGTAACGGCTGCTGCTTATTTTGCTCTCTATCAATTTCAAATTGAAGCCGAAGTTTTGAATGATTTTGGTGAAGAATCTTGGCTTCTATATGTACCCTGTATTGTGCAATCAGTGTTAATATCAATTTTCTCATGGGCTTATGAGAAGCTGGCTACTTTCTTAACCGAATTGGAAAATCATCGTACGCGATCGCAATATGATCGCCATCGTGTCAATAAGTTGATGATATTCGAAATTGTTAATAATTTCTTTTCGTTGTTTTATATAGCTTTTGTCCTGCACGAGTTAAAACAACTGAAATATCAATTAATGATGCAACTTTTAATATTTCAGGTACCTCCAAACCACTCTATTAATAGTGTCAAGTAGCTTTTTTTTATTTTTGTTTTTGTGCTTTGTATTTTTAGTTAGTTTGTATAGCTCAGGAGGTGGGCATACCTCTGTTGGCTGTAGTAAAACAAAAATTTGCTAAATTTATGCAAAAAGAGATCGATGAAGCGATAAAACACCAAGTTAGCGATCTTGCACGTTACGAGCAGTGCTTTTTTGAGTCCGGCTTGGACAAATATCAATCCACCTATGAAGACTATTTACAAATGTGTATACAGTTCGGTTATGTGGTATTGTTTGCAGCAGTAGCACCATTCGCAGCTTTAGGTGCTTTAATAAATAATATATTCGCTATGCATATCGATTTATTCAAGGTGATGCTTCACGATTTCAATAAAATTTTATCATATTTTATATCCACCACCAAGCTTTAGGGCTGTGCTTGATTTGTCGATCCGCCGTCAATAGAACGTTCGATTACAATCGTAAAGGTAAAGATATGATACATTCTTGATTGCCATACGATTCTGAATCGACTAATTCTGTATGCTAAGCTCGCAAAAATTAAGATAATTAGTTAACTAGAAATTTAATTTGAAAATGAGAATAGTCCGTGCACAATAGCAGATAAAAAAATTGGATAAAAATGAACTGAATGAATATGAAATAAATATTTAAAAATTTATTTATTCTAATTACATTTAAGAAGCTCCGCCATTGTTATGGTGGTGAATATCGAAGATTCGCTTTAACGCGGACAAATAAACTTTCTCACTTACTTACCTCGCTTTGCCTATTAGCTTTGTAATATATTTAAGCGTCCTTTTGCTCGACGTACAAAAAATATCGGCGCTTGGCAATCAGCATTTGAATTGCTTTCAGTTATGGCTATTTTAAGTAATTGCGGTATCTTGTATTTACAGCCAAACATTAAGTAAGCGTAGATGATTATAACTTGTAAAAATAGTGATTATTTATTTATTTAATTGTTTTCAAGGAATTTCTTTGTTAATTTATTCCCCAATACTTCGGATCTTTCGTTTGTGCTATTTGAACATTTATTATTGGGTTTGAAATTTGTTATACACAAAGCTATACATGAAAGACCTCGCTGGGTGCGTATTGCTCTGTTAAAAGCCGATTACGAATCTAGTCAAGCCTACAAGAATATTAAGTAAGTAAATTGAGCTTAAATATGGAGTACAATTTTTATAAATACTTTTACTTGCAGGAAACTTAAAGCTCAAGTTAAAATCGACTAATTGTTTTTGCATTGATTGTGTTTAAAGATAATTCCTATTTTAATTTAAAACAAAACTTACTTCCTATTCGTGATTATATCTAGTTTTTTTTGTATTATTATTCATATGTCAGTGGATTTTGTTCCCGTTCCTTTTTATGGTCTGGAAAAAGATTTTAATAAATTCTTTTTTAAGTTTTTGCTTCTAATTATTTATTTAATTGAAGTTGTTTTTTTAATGAATAGTCAACTTTCTCCCTTATCAACTTTAGAAAGAGTTCGAAAAAGAGTTTAAAAGTAATAAGAGAACTGTATCTACGCTCACCTTCGAGTAAATTTTGTGTAACGACGGATTTAAATCTTAGCCGTAGCAACCGATCATTCTAATGCATTTTTTTAATTAATATTTAATCTTTGATTGATGAACTAAATATACCTAAGTCAAGTTATATCTTTCCTTTCCAATGTTATCGATTTTAAGGTTTCCATTTAGCAAGCAGCATACGTACGTGTTAATATCGCTCCAAAATTTCGAATCATTTAAGAATATACTTTTTTAAAAATTTCCTGGTTGCTGTGGAATCATTGGTCGTAGGATTTAAATAATTACTTTTATAATGTTTTTATGTGGATAATTGCAAAAAAAAAATATATAGTACATCTGAATACTTAAAAATAAGCATCAAAGTTCTGATTAATTATATGTAAGTCTTCGTGAGTTGATTTAGCCATGCTCGTCTTTCTCTTCGCTTTCAGTTCGTCATTCTTTGTATATAAGTTTTCACTTGATCGATAAATTTCAATGTGAGACCATGCCCATCATGCCATCAAAATGCCATCAATAGATAAAAAACTCTAACCGAAGACCTATTTCAAATGTAGATACAAGACCTGATAAAAATTATTAAGTTTAAAACCTCAAAAAATGTCTTCACTTGAGCTAAGACGACCCTATTTGCTAAAGTCATATAAAAAGCAAATTAGACAGAATATTTAAAACTGCTTTGTACACTCTCTCTCTCTCTCTCTCTCTCTCTCTGTCAAATGAAGATATATTATCTGCCCAAAAATGGGTTATTTTAAAACGAATACGGTAGGTACCGCGGTTACGTTTTTCTTAATAATACTGGCGGTATGGGTATCAAATAAGAGCACTTGGAAAGTAGAATGCGAAAAACATACTGGTGGGCATGCGGGATTCGGCCCCCGGCGAATATAACTTTTTTACTTGTTTTTTTTTTTTGTGGTTTTATTTTACTTAATTTTATTTTAGCTTAGCATAATTTTTTTAGAATCCTTATATATATATATATTACTTTTTATGTTTATTGTCGCTGTAGTCATTTGTATTACTATTATTACTTCTCATTAATCAGTATTTCTGTAAACAATTTCAACTAAGAATGCTAGGAAAGTTCTTTCTATCAATAACCTTTGAAATGTTTATAAGATAAATAAGCATCAATACCATGTAGTATACCAGCGACGTAACCCATGTACTGTTTACAGAAAAGTTAAAAAAAATCGATATTAACACGATTCCCTTTTGTTAACTGAAATAAAGATTCATTTAGAAAAACTTACATATGCTGCTGTCATAGCGGGATAAGCCCAAAAACCGGGCTTTATTAGAAACTGTGGATGTAACCAGACAACACAAGCAAATCCCATATAACTGCAGGAGCTAAAGTACATGCTACAAGCCACCGCATTGAAAAGTATTTCCTATTCAACGATCCACACACACGATTTTAATAATTATTTGCTATAAAAAAACTCTATGTTTTACTCACAAATAATGATTGACGTATCAAACTAAATGATTTTTCTGAAAAGTAATAGCATATTAGTAGTATCATTGTAGTTGTGAAGCAATAAGCTGTCGTTGTCAGGAAACTGGTTAGCGCTTGTCCTATGCTATCTGCTTCAGGTAAACCATATTTGATAAGCAAACTTTCGCAGAGTGTGGCCAACAGCAATTGCAATAGTTTCAAAAGACCCGCTTTGGATGTGGCAAAACCAAAATTGACACAAGTACAAACGCGACAACAACATATCTTGATGCCAAAATTTTGACCCATAGAGCGCATGCCAAACGAAGACATAATAATAGGTATGTTCTTTTAAGTATATTCTCCTCGAAGATTAAGTGAACTTAATCGATGTTAATTTACAACTAAAATCGGGAAACAAAGAATGGATGTAAACGTACGTATAAATATGATTTTTCTTTAAATGGAGTCTAAAAATAACTGTGTTTTGTAGAACACACACTCGTGCTCCTTGGGGATATTTCATGTTACATCAAACTTACTCAACGAAGAAGATATTGTGCGTATGTCTTGCGTCATGGTTTATTGTGGCTAAGGTAAGATAAAAATAGATCTTGTATATACAAGAAAGTATGTACGAGCATTATAACAAATAGTTTGCTTAATACACAGAATAAAGAATGCATTTTTTGTCTATCAAATAGCAGCTAAGCTGCGATTTAATGGAAATGTAATTTTATCGACCGATATCGTGCAGCGTCACTTACTCCACTTACTTCCAAAGAACTATATTGTGGCAGCGCAAACATTTACGTTAGGTTGTGCTGCGTGCATTCGCTTTAAGCGAATCTCTTCCGTAGTTCTTACATGTTCTTACAGAAATTCCGCTTCACTCATATGTATTTTAAGTCTACATAAACAATGAAATACTCATTCTATATATGATGGGAACTGGGAAACAATCAATGTGTTCATATCGACGTGTTTTGGTACGATTCTCAAAATCATAAAGTGAGAATAGTTTTATTCGCCTTATTGCGTATTTATGGTAGCCAGTGCCTTAAACGAATATACGAGCATTGCGAAGTATTTTTTATTGACTATGGACGAAAAAAATGAAAATTGTTCATGCTACGTTGCGTGCTTTCCCCGCTTTGATCGCATCTTAAGTCTCGATATATGTTATAGACAAGTTTTCCGTTACAGTTATTTTTTAAAAATTAGTTTTCAAGGTCAAATATTCTTCGTCGTTCTTTTTCGAGGATTTTTTGCTCACAACCGCCCTTTTCCTGCACATCTAGCAGACCAGGACAGACAGGACAGTTTTACACTTTAGATTTTACGGAGTGACGAAAAACAAATAAATAAAAAACGTGAAACACTTCATCCTAGAGTCTTAATTTCTTGGCACACCCATTGAAAACTTTCAAATAGTTTCCAACCTCGTATCTATTCAGAGGTCATGCTGGCGAAGTTACAATGATACGTTTTTGGGCGGAAATGCTTTTAAATGAGCGTAAATATATATTAATTTCTAAAGACCTCTGAGAAGCTAGAAGTGATCATGTAATTCATTGGACAGTAATTTTTCACCAAAGATTCATATAACTCAGGTTGCTTCGGGAAAGAGCGCGAGATGTCAAGGCAAATATGTAAGAAATCTTTGTCGACGGGAGAAAAGTCAGAGATTTCGGTGTAAAGTCCGCATCATAATGCTTTGAAGAAAGTAATAGTTTGGACATTACTCCCGCTATGAGAGATTAATACAAGAAAATTCTAGTTGCGACCGAATCTTTTACACTCATCACCGTTATCCTATAAAAGATTAATAAAATGGAAAAATATAAATTTGCGTACTCCATAATATTGGGTGGGCATGGCTGCATTTTTCTCTCTTTATAGGATAATTTTGTGGAAATATATTTCGAGTATGTGTTGTAGTTTACAACCGACAAGCAAAGGACACGGAAAGCAAAGGTGCTCACAGGTTTGGTTGTACACCAACAACGCCCACGTGCCTTTGACTTGCTTGGGCCATATTCAAACTCTTTTGCAAATTTGTAGGCGATATCTGTATTTTTCCGAGCGGGAAAATGTTTATCACAGATAGTACATAGTTAGGCAGACGGACTGATGGACGGATAGACAAACGGACTAACAGACGGACATGCTTAGGTATATTCCGAATTTGTAAGTAGCCACAATTTATGTCCTTTATGACGTTTTCGAAGCTTGCTGTTGCGCCTTATAAACGTATTGGAAAAAAAATTAAATTTTAATACACTATAACATTGGATAGGCGTGGTTAATATTCCGAGTTGAGTTAATTGAATTCAGATTTCAAAAATATATTTTGAAAATTCTTCGCAGTAGCTGTTACGAATATGAATAGTAATATGAAATTTGACTTAAAAAAGTCAATTGCTTGGACTATCAACAAATTAGATTTGATGGAAAATTATCCTTACTTGTATAATTTTATATTTTGATTGTTGTAAATAAATAAACAAATACGTAAATAAGTCTTATATACAATGGAAAAACTTTTCTCACAAGTTTTATATGCGTTTTTGAGTTTATTGCCCTTGCGCCGTTATTAGCATCATCTAACGGCGAAGATCGCATCATTACGTCTTGCTATTATATAAAATAGTGATAATTGTTTTTCACCGTTCAGCTATTGTTATGTTCATTAATGTAAAATGATGATATGCTGGTTTTGTTATTCAGTTTGCATAATTTAAAAATACGAATCGGAAACTCTCTTATATATATATATATATATATATATATACATACATGTCAGCCTCGGATTTCAAGTCGATTCAACTTTTCTCCATGCGTGTTTTTTCGAAAAATTTTAAGTAGCAAAGGTCGATGTAACATTTTCAACCCTTAAATGCATATTATTGCCAATTGTCTACATTCCATTTAATTTAATTTCAACATTAACTGAGTATAATGAGCAATAGTGTGCACTTGAGGTTTAAAGTTCGTAAGTCTATTCTTAATTCGGCTCCGTTGCTTCTGAACTTGCTGCCAGATAAACGACTAAAAAATTTCAAATAACTGAAAACGAAACGAAAAATTAACTTACATTTGAAATCGTATTCTATTATATTTCATGTATACAAATAATGGTTGAAAAAGAAATCTCATACGCTTTTACGTCCCGAAGGAAGACTTTCATTAACAAATTGTCGGATGATCGGAGAAATTCTTATACTATTTGTAGAACAATGCTTGAGCGAAGCGCTTTTTCTGAGTTCGCTGTCTACTTCTTTTTGTTTTGTATATTTACAAGTGGAAGTTCTCAATTTCTATTAATTATGTGAAAATTAAAATAAAAAAAAAGAAGCTTTTTCTACTCTTCAATCAACTTTTCAAACGCTTGTACCAATTACTGAACAGAAAATTGTATTATAATACGTAGTTTAGTGATCATCTTTTTGTCACAATCGCTTACTGATTATTACAAATGCAATATTATAATAAGCACTTAAAACTTTCAAAGTGTAAGAGTTTAATCGATTTGAAAGTCAAATTATATATAAATATGGCCTGGAGAGAATTCTTAGATCAGCTCAATAAAATTTCACTTGAAAATTCTGTAATGAACGTCCAATTCACGGTTGTGTACGTACGGTATATAACAATAATAAGTAAAAAAGTTATATTCGTCGGGGACCGAATCCCGCATACGCACCACTATGCCTTTCGCATTCTATTCTCTAAGTTCTTTTATTTAATATCCATATCGTTGGTATCGCGGTGTCTAACGTATTCACTTTATAGTTAACCCATTTTTAGGCATATCATATATCTCTCGTAAAAACGCTACAGTGAACCATGGCCCATCATTAAATATTGTACATCGCCCTGTGGTTATTCACATTTTCAAAATTACGCGTTGCAGGGGAAGTGGTCGAAAATGTGGCCTAATCCGAACTATTTTCAATCATTCTTGAAACCAAATTTCAAAAATTCCAATCAAAGTAATTTAAAAATTGCGGCCTGTCGGTTGAACACAAGAAAACGGGATGTACAGACGGACAAACAAGCCTAGGTGAGTTTACCTCAAGTGCGTTTGGGAATTGCATACATCCGCATAAACTTGATATACAATTGCACCACAGTTGGTGTAGGGTGTAAAAAGAAGAAAATCTTGAATGAATCTCTCGCTAAGAATCACTTTCAGATTTATTTGTGGCTGTCAAAATCCAAAAAGATAACAGCTGGTTCTTCTCCTTGATAGACTAACAAACAAACCAAATAACTTTTTTAAATTTCGAATAAAAAAGGGAAATTTTTTCCTTCAACAATTTGGCAGAATTTTTTTGAGTGGACGCATAAGTCATCCATCGTGTCTTAGTCCAGGTAATCTTAACAAACCAAAAAAAAAAGACTAACTATTTATGAGATAGTAACTCGCTTTTAGCTAAGGTTACCTAGATTAGGTATTACAGAAAGGTTAAGGTTAGCTAGTTGGTATTAAAGAAAGGTTAAGCTTAGCTAGATGGTATTAAAGAAGTTCGCAAATTTGCTGAGAAGGAAATGGACCTTTCCTAACTGAGAGAGAGAATCGACCGCAGTTTAAAGAGTTTGAAGTAAGTTGGTTTTCAGCGCACTTTTTAAATTGATGAACCTGCTTGATACCACAATGATGATAATGATTCTCCTAACAACTTATATACATTGATTACTTGTGTTCCGATGGCCATATTTTAAAATTTGCAAACTGAAAATCCAATGATGATTACGATTAATACGAGGATATAATGTAATAAACACGAAAGGGCTTTAAACGAAAGATTGTTGACAATGCTTTGTGCCGTCTTTCTATGGTTTAATCGGTTTTTTTATTCTAATCACATAAGAAGAATTGCTATGCTTTGGTTAAGTCGCTATTGTTTTTAGTTTACCTAATTATTTTATTTTCAGTTTACAGCTGTTTTCTCTAAGAAATGCAACTCTAAACAATCAAAACTAAAGCTCTTTAACCTTCGCGTCATTTGACAATGCTATCGCATACGTGAAAGAAAATCGCATACGTCGAAAAACGAGAACGTAAACTAACTTTCAGATACATGATTACCCTGCAAATTTTGGCGTTGCAATGCAGAAACTCTCGAATCTTAAATCTGGTAACGAAAGAATGAAAATGAATATATGGATATATAAAGTTTGAAATGACAGTAACTGTCGTTAAAATTGGAATTTACGAGTTCGTGTATTTTGTTGATTTCGAAATAGGGAAATAAAATGGATGTCGAAAAATTTCGGGAAATATTTGTAAATTATTGGACTGAGAATATTGGTTACTCTGGTTTATGTAGTTTAATAATACGGATCGGTTTAGCAACTTTTTATTTAACCGTTGCGGTAAGGAAATATATTGACGATTGGTAAAATTCGAATGGAAAGGTTTGGAAACATTATGTTTATAGCATATAGAGCAGGATGTGTTCCGAATGATTTACAACCAACGCGAACTGATTTGCATTAAGTTCTTCGAGAATTCTCAGGTGATTGAAGAAATCCTTGTATATGGCTCAGTTACTATGGTTTCAGATTATTTTATGGGCGCACTCGGTCTATTTCCTCTCTATCGTTTATATAATGACCCTTTTGTAAGTAAATTACGATTTGTTTTTTTTTCTTTTAAATATGTTTCGTAAATTTTTATTCATTTATTTTTTTTTTTATCACTCAGTGCATCGGTTACAATATATTTATGTCTGCAATTCTGTTGAGAAGCGGTATATACGCAAAAATTTACGTTCAAGATTGTGGTTTACCATATTTACGTGTAATTATTGACGCATCCGATTTGCTAATAGCATTGGGTGCGCTGCATTTAATACCTTGCTTGGTCACATTTGCCCTTTTGCGTAAAGGCGAGCATATCATTTGGCTAAACCGTTTGCTACGCTGCTTTATGGTGCCACCCAAAGAGGGATTCTGGTGGACTTTGCCAAGTGAAAGTTACTGGTTTACACCGCCTTCGAATGAAATTATCAAAGTCACTATAATCGGTAAAGCGCAGAAATCGCAATAGTGTACCTCACATACTTTTAGTCGATTTGTTATTTTCATGCCAGCAGTAGTTGTAGTACGCACTAAAATGTTTACAAAAATCAGTGATGAACGCAATGTCACATCTCAATAAAATTTCATGAACGATAAGAAAAAATATTTTTATTATCGAAAGATCGTAGCAACAAATACGAGATGACTTCATCTCATGCTACTGCAAAGTGCTCGAATCTGTTAGTGCATCTAGACAAAAAGCTCTGGATATTCGACCTTCATGGGCATCAATATGTTCGCCAATTAATTTTTGATTTCCTCCCTTATGAAGCGGACAATTTACTGAATAATTTGCATTTACAATAATTTTTATATTCGCTGAATTTAGCCAAGTTGAGGATAAGGCTAAGTATGAGTTGCGAGGAAGAGAATGCTCAGCACAAATATAGATGGAAGCGTTGCACGCTCGAGTAGGAGGACGCATATGTACGCATTGATCATTGCATTACGAATGATGATCTTTACCGGGAAACTAAGATCTCATATACAAATGTCTTACATACTCATATCTAATACAAAAGAATTACTGACCCAATTATAAATAAATGCTGAAATGCAATTACACAGAAGTGATCCGAAGTGCATCGTGTCAAGTGAGCGAGATTGCTTATCAAAAATCTGTTTTGAACGCTTAGCGTTAATCACGTATTGTGATTTGAAATTTGTTTTTGAATGACTTATCAAATATCAATTATTGAAATTAAATGGTTCACATGTGATGGTTGTGGTTGTGGTTGTGCTTGTGCTTGTGCTTGTGCTTTGGGATATTGTCAAATCCGTTGGCTCGTATGACTTTGCTTACTATTTTATTTATTGCGATAGGTTAGTGTGTTTTGACGTTTATTTGTATTTATATATATTCTTGTATGTGTATTACGGTTACGTACACTACAGCGTAGAGATTTTAAAAGGTGTCTTTTTTAATATTTCAAATTTTCTTTATACTTATCAAAGACCTTATAACAAATATACTTTTGCTGAAGATCGTATGTTCTTTTGCTCGGTAGCGCGCATAGCATTATTATTATAATTATTCTTGGACTAATGAAATAAATGCTTATATGCTTGAGAGGAAAGAAAAATTGATCACCAGCAAGCAACATATTAACGACTTCAGGGTAAGTTGTTTCGAAGGCGAGTTTTCGAATAAATGAAAATTGTGGGCAGTCATCAATTAGGTGCTATATAGTAAAAATTTGTGCCCAATTGCAGTTTGGAGCAGTTATTGGTGTGTTGCAGTTATCTGATCGAAGCGAATTCTCGGAAATGTTTTGATTTTGTTAATATTTGTTATATATATATATATATATATATATATATATTGGAAGAACTGGATGAGGATTAACAATGAAATAATGCTAATGATAGTCTTGTACATTTGCTTCCATAGTTTTCTCGTTAACTTTTCTTCCAACGTGTCTTTCAAGGTCCAACTTTTCCATGACGTCGTCCACGATTAGATGAGCAGAAACAGGAGACTGCGAAAGCGGGAATATTTAAATATTGTTAACAATCACGTACACAACCGAGAGTAGATGTCGATTCCAAATTTTATATTCGAGCTGTTTAAGAGGTGTGGAGTATTCTAATATCGATGTAGAGAGAAAATAACCAAAAAACAAGTTTTACATATTTTCTGCCGCGATTGCTTCCCCATTGGCAACACTTGATGCGATATAATTTGCTGATTAAATTCAAAACAAAAAAAAAACATGATTCTTCAGCATTTCAGGTTTTGCACTCTGGGTGCACTGAGAGCTTAATCTGTGAAATTCGATCGCATACGATCGTGTAATTCTATCGATCTTAATTTCAAATCCCTTAAATTTTAAGGACTTTGCAGTCAACATATTTTACTAACTTAACAAACGTCTCGGTACTAACAACCTAATGAATATAAAACCGAAGATTCAAGTGTTTTTCTTGCAGTACTCGTTGTTGTAAACAGTAGACCAATAAAGTCTCCATACAGTAAAGAAAACTGAACATTTCTCTTATCAAAAACTGCATTTATGGGTTGAGGGCAAAAAACATATATATATATATATATATATATATATATATATATATATATATATATATATATATAT